>JANHGN010002001.1:85940-96906 GCA_024605025.1 Megaceryle maxima
GTGGTTCAGAGAATAGTTTGAAAAGATGAGTCTGTCTCACGAGTTTGTCACTGTGAGGTTTTCGGTCGTGATTTTGGAATCCTTGGGGTTAAAAATACAGGAATTATCTTCTACAGCATAAGCTGAGTATCTCTCCCTTGTGTATCTGAATTGAAGACAAATCCTGACATTTGCTGGGTGGGGTGGAAGAATCACTCAGTTCCTTTTAATCACTCTCAACTCCGAAATTGCAGCATGACACTTGTAGAGCGAGTGAAAAATTACATTCTTGGTTCATTTACTCCAGGGGCTTCAAAGTGGTGAGTACACAAAGCAGGAAGGTTTTGAAGACAAGGACAAACCTTCTCTGACAGGTAGTGCACACAGGAAAGCCATCGGAATGACTCATGAAACAGCACAACTGACTCCTCTTTCTCTCTCTTGTTTTCGGCGTAAATAACTATTAATATCACCAGTTCCTTCCGCCGCTCTGCTGGGCTGTGAGTCAGTGGGACACAACGTTTCAGGGCTGGGTAATGGTGGAGAAATGTTGGCCATGGGGATATTATATTGGTGGTGTCATTGCCTTTGGCTTCAGTGTAGCTGAGTTATCAGCCTGGCCCAACACAGCCTTTCTAGTCTGCGTTTATGAAAAATACCCCTTGTGATTAGCAAAAAACCCACCCTGATTTGCCAAGGAATTGTCCTGGCTGTGTATCTTCAGCACTTATTTTCTCCCCACTCAATGGCTTAACACACACATGCTTGTGCTCTGTGACTCAAGGAGTGTAAACAGCCTTCTTCTCCCTGACCTGTGCTCCAGAGAATGAGCTGGAGCTTTGTTCTGGATTTTGGGGTTTGTTCTCCCCTTTATTTCTTGTCTTTTTGTCACCGAGGGAACACACTGAAATACTCATGTGGAGAATCTAGCTCTGAATATTTCCTCCATGGCTGGAGTTCAGCATTTTCTGATATGAAAACTATGTTGAGGGTTAGGTTGTCACAGCTTTTATTAATTTAATTTTATTATATTATTATCAGCTGGTGCAATTGCTTTCTCTTCCTTATTTTCCTCATCAGCAAACTTATTTACTCTCCCATCATGGAAACACCTTCTCTTTGACCTGCCTCCAGAGGATAAGACAGTGCTTCCATATCATCAATCAAAATTGTCCTGGTTCTGCAGGAAACTGGTGACTTTCTGTTCAGTTAACTTGCTACTGAGGCATCCCAGCCCCCAAATGACACTTGAAAACATATTTAAACTGTTCTCAGTCGGAGCCAGTATGTTTCTCAGAAATGGTTTTCCCAGATTTTGCTCATTCAAACACCTCTGTGCCCAGGTTGGGAGGGAGGGAGCAGTGAATTGCTACTTCCAGACAGTAGCAGGTATTTGAATCCCTGCTGTGACAAGATACACGTGAAGCAGAGACTCTGGTTTTATTTTCCTGACCTGACCCTGCTTTATTCTGGTTCATGATGACAAAAGAACGTGGTCTGAAGCCCAATTACTTGGACAGTTAAGTGGGCGGGATGCAGGATGGCTTAGCCAGAAGCCGTGGGAGTTGCTCTGAACCTGTTCTGGTAGGAGAACACATTGGATCGATATTCAGATGATCTTGAAGAGGCCATAGAGCTATTCCTGATATGTTTTTCACTGGTACCAAAAACCAGATGGGTCCTTGAAGCACAGCCCGTGGGAAACACTGTACCCTAAGAGGCGAAAGGGAAGCTTTGGGTTGTCCCAGCATTGCTGCACAGAGGAGGACAGGTCAACCATGCCTCAGCAGCATGATTAAGGGAAACTATTTCCTGCATCTCATAACATACAAACAACTGCAGCTTTTCTGCTGTGCCTGGCCCCCTTGAACTTCCAAAAACAAATTTCCCATTTCCAGCTGGGTGGACTGGGTGTGAACTCCTGCCTCTGGAGCCCAAGCAAGGTGCCATAGTTAAATCAACCCCCTTATTAAAACAAACAACAAGTGATGATACACACAACAAATGCAGACCTCCCAGGAAACCACAGGGATAAATCCACCAACCACCAGATGTACATGCTCGTTCCTACTTCACACCGGGTGACCTCCTGAGATATTGGATCAATGGCAGAGATAGAAAAATAGCCTTTATGTTTCTGGTTTACCTCTAGTGAAAGCAGAGAGCCATTCTCTTTGACTCCATTTAACAAAACAGCCACAAAATAGTAATTAGAAACCAGCTGCAGACAGGCACGTAGACAGGATTAGAGGATTCCTCTGACACTGTTTGTGTCAGCTTACAAGACTAATTTACTACTCTACTACAAATATAAATACCCTCCAGCGTATCCTCTTTTCTGCTCTCTTCATCGTGAGAATGATTGACAAATGCTAAAAGCCTTCCTCTCCCTTGCTCAGTGTAAGTAGTCTCGATTGTTTTTTCCCCTGTGACAGCCTGGCTCAGACATTCTCTTTTTTCTTCTTTCTGCTTCTGAACACAGCATCTACAGCCAGATAGATTTAAGCCAGCTTGCCACGGAGAGTGGACAACAAACAGAGCTCTGTGAGTTTGTTTGCCTCTGAAGCTCTGTGAAGATGAACCACCAATCTCATCTTAGGACCATTTTTGTAATATCCCAGCCTTTGTTCTTTTTTCAATCAGTTCTATGCATGTTTCACCTCAAAACAACCTCCCAGCATTGCCATCTATGTTGTGGAAAATAAACCAGCTGAAAAATTCCCAGAGCAACCCCTAAGTGTCTTCCAGCTGCGATAAAAGGTCTGCTCTGTCAGTTACCACCCCTTTCCAAGGGGATGTGAAGGATGAGGTTACATCACTATGGACAGGCCCTGAATTTCTGGACTCTTTGAGCTTTGAGTATTTTTTTTCTATACCCCTTTCTAGCAATTGCAAGAGGAAACCAAAACACAGAAATGGAAGAAACGTGCCATGTGTGGCAGGTTGTTATTGCAAAGTGCCAGGGCCCAACAAGCCTTAACTGTCTAGATGAGCCTCATCTGTGGTCTCTATCCACAGACCCTTTGCTCATTGGCTTAGGAGCTGCATGTAAGGTCAGGCTCCTCTCCCAACCTCTCTTTGAGGGATGTGGATAAACTTCAGGCTTGGTCTTTCCTGGCTTTGTTTTGTGTTTGGTGGTGACTGGACTGACAGCTGAGCCCATCATAGATGTCCCCTCTGCCTGCTTCAGCTCAGGTATGGTCAGTGCATGTTTTTGGGGAGGGTATGGTTCCTGCTGTGCTGTTGTCACCCTCTGGTCTTGGGTCATTCTCTCTCCTGGAGCATCCCTGCTGCTGCTTCTTCCCATTCCAAGTCCCTCCAGGAGCCTGTTCTCAGGTTTTTAGTTCAGCTCTAAGTAGTCCCTATTTGCTGGTCCTTAAGAGAATAGACTTAGGCAATTTGAAAAGCAATATTGCTTACTTTAGAACTTTTTTTTTTTTTTTTTTTTTTCCCCCAAGATCTTCAAGATCCTTGGCAGCATGTCAGAGAAGATATTAAAGAACTTTTGGAAAGGGAGCAGGTTTTCATTTTATAGCTCACTTAGAGGAAAAAAAAAAAAAGAAACTTGGTGATAAGAAGGTTTTAACTAATGTAGAAAACAAAAATGTGGCTCTAATACCTGCTAGTCCTCCTGGCTAGGTCACAGATCTTAATTCCTTCAGTAGAGAAGCTCACACAGAGGAGCTTATGGGGTGTAATCCCCTGCTCATGACACCTGGCTTGTGCTCCTCCTGGCTATGGGAATGGAGTGCTTTATGCAGTTATGCTTTGAGAAGGGAGCCAAGCACAGGGTAACCAAAATGTGAAGGTCAGCACTAAAAAGCTTTTAAAGCTGTTCTTGCCATATAAATTAACAGGAGGGGATGTTAAATGGGGAAACTGAAGTCACTCAGAAGTAGAAGCTGTTTGGAATATGCTGATTAAGCATTGCAGAAGAGAAACTTCTGCTGCATGGAGTGGTAAGGACCCGCCTGTTGTCAGACGTGGTTTGTGTAGGATGGTTTAAGAATCACTGTCTCATGGGCAATGTTCACTGAGGGCAGCCTGACTGATGGGACCATTTATAAGTCTTTCCCATGGCCACAAAGCCACTTCACAGAGCTGGTGGTCTGCACTGCAAAGTTCTTGTTGTCCAGCCGGCTGTGTCGTGAACTCCACCGTGGCAAATGGTTTCACCAACGGAGTCTTCTGGGCATCTGAGAAGTCTGACCTCTCCTGCTAAGCTGCTGTGTGATCCTGGCTGGATCACTTCACCTCCCTGTGCCCACCTTCACCTGTCTGCAGACTAGGTCTGGGAGTGGTTACTGCCTTTTGGGTCATGTTTTGTGCCGTGCGGGTGTAAGTGCCCGGCTCTGGATGGGACAGCCTGCCTCAAGGTCTGTCTCCTTGGTGGTTTGAAGATGTGTTTTTTTGGTGCAGCTTGTCTAATAGCTTTTTGGGCTTCAAATGAAAGTAGCAAATAGGCTTTGAAAGCCTTATTACATGCTTTAAAAATAACACCATAACCCCCCAAAGATAGGGAACCAACCTCAGGAAAGTTTCCTTATACAGAATCAAAGAAAGAGGCAAAGCCACTCTTGAGGCCAGAAAGTTGCTTTAAAGCACATTAATTAACAACAGCACTGTGTGGGCAACCACTTTTGCAGATGAAAAGAAGTGTGTTTAATTCGTTCTCGCAAAGCCTTTTTGGGTATGTTTCAGGCATCTTGGCAACCGGCATTCCAACGTGCTGACATCCTGGACAGCACGAGCCAGGCCTTTCAGGGCTCCTCCTTAGGACACATCTCTTATTCCAGCATTTCCCAGTACTGACCAACAGAAAAATTAATGGATTTTTTGAATTTTTTTTTTTTATCCCACCCCCCATGGCAACATTATCAAGAGGGTTTTTTGTGAAGCAAGCTGGTCATCTTGGTAAATCCAGTAGAGGTTAATTTGAAAAGAACAGCTNNNNTATAAAAATTAGTTTTAATTAAATTTAAAATTAAATTAAATTTCTAATTTTTTTCACGTCTAGGTAAGGCTGGTTTTTCTTCACGGTGCACATTGTTCTGCTACTAGCTAAAACTTGAACACAATCTACTTTTCCTATAAGCACAAGCTCTTTCCATAAGCAAAGCTACTGAAATGGAGCAAATCACAGGTTTTCAGGTTCCTTGTTTCAAAAACCTAATATCTGGTACATTTGTGGCAGAGCACACTTCGGTGTGAGGTGCCACATAAAGCACACCCAGATGTAGGTATGAAATCAGCATTCTGCTTTCAAATCCTGAAATTGCATCGAAGTTGACTGAGCAAGTTTTAATTAAAATTCTAATTACTGCTTTCTGTTTCAGTGATAGCAACTCAGAACAAATCCCTGACTTTCCTCCCCTTTAGAATTGGAACTGGTGAATAAATATTCATATTCAGCATGCTGGTTGAAGCCAGTGTTTGGCCAGGAAGCTCAGTGGGTTTCCACAATAGAATCAAGCCAAAGTATAAAATTAGTTTGAAGGATCCTTACTGCTCTTTTTGAGAAGTATAAAATTAGTTTGAAGGATTCTCACTGCTCTTTTCTGACTGGTTATAAAATTAAATAGAATATATTGGTTTCATTTGGAGTATGGTACCTCATCATGTGAATTTCCTGAGAGGAAGGTGATATTTTTTTTCCTTATAATGTGAGTTATTAGCTGCTGAGCACCCCAGGAGATCTGGCCCCAAGTCTGTGAACAGCTACTTTGACCCTAAGTGCATTTATATCTTGACCTTTTACATATTTATACCACCTGAAGAACTGGCTGTAAACTTAGATATAAACACCCCCACTCCTGAAGATAGTGTTCCTATAGCAGAGTCACTTGGAAACAACAGTCCCAGTTCTGAAAGAGTATTTTCTGCATGGAAAGGGGACCAAATCCTTCCTGTTATTTTTAGAATGCTACGCTTTTTTTTGAAGCAGAGGTGTTTTGGTTCATCCAAGACTTTAATTTTTGACTCTCACTGCTTTGCGATGGTGGATGTTTTGGTTTTGACATCTTTCCAATAGCAAATGATTCCCCCAGAGCTTTTCTGATCGGCGTTACCGTAACGCAGGCACAAACACGGCCCTCCCTCTGGGGAAGGTGCTGTAAAAGGCAAAGGGTTTTGCTTTACTTACCGAGAGGCATTACTACAAAAAACGGAAGCCAGCACAGAACGAAGCATCCCACCACTATTCCCAGGGTCTTGGCAGCTTTCTTTTCCCTGGAGAACTTGAGGAGACGCACTGAGAAATGATGCTTGCTCTTGGGGTTGGATGCTGATCCGCTCGCTTCGGGGGCGTTTTTGCGATGGATCCGTAGGGTCACCTCTTCGGAGTGAGATCTCTCTGTCTTGAGACCAGAAGTCAGGCCTTTGTTTTCCCTCTTGGCCACTATGTACACTCGGCAATACATCACCAAGATAATAGTCAGGGGGAGGTAGAAGGAGCCTAGAGCAGAGAACAGCACGTAGCCGGGCTCCTCGGTGATTTGACAGATGGTCTCATCTTCTGGTGCTGGCTCCTTCCAGCCAAAAAGAGGTCCGATGGAGATCACCAGAGACAATGCCCAAACACACAGCAGTGCCAGGAGGCCTCTCTTCTCTGTCACTATGCTTGGGTATCTCAGCGGGTAGCTCACCCCGATGTACCTGTCTATCGAGATGATACAGAGGCTCATAATGGAAGCAGTGCAGCAAAGGACATCAACAGCTGCCCAGATGTTGCAGAAGATTCTCCCAAAGGCCCAGTAGCCCAAAATCTCCATAGTAGCTGAGAAGGGCAGGACAGTGGAAGTCAAGAGGAGGTCAGCTACAGCCAGGTTAATTATATAATAATGGGTAACACTCTGAAGATGTCTGTGGCAAGCCACAGAGAGGATAACCAGAATATTACCCAAAACTCCAAAAACTATCAGCCCCCCGAGAATAACACCTAGTAAAATGGCCTTTGAAATGTTCACAGGCCCCACGGAGTGGGTGCAGTTGGAGCAGTCGGAGGAGTTTCCAGCGAGGAAAGCCATGGTGAGCAGCTGATAATGTTCATGTGAGGCTGTTGCACTATGCTCCCCTTTCAGGTAGAAAGAGTGCTGAGATCAGTCCTCAACATTTGCCTGCCTTTGCTGAGGGGAAACGTTTTTAAGAAGGTCTTAGAAGTGCAGCACCAGGAACAGTGAGAAGGGTCCAGAAACATACTTGAAAACTGACCTTTCTCCCTAAGTTTTTATGATTAATAGCCACCATTTCCAAGTCAAATTTAAGTCCTTTTCCATGTCTCTTAGGGTGCAGAAGTGAGGCTACACAAAACTGAGGCTATTTATCCTACTTTCCAGGATTATGTGATGAGAAATATTGGAGGTTAAATATTGCAGGTTAAAAATAATTTCTGTCTTTTGGGGAAGATTCAATATTTATGCAACATAAATATTCAAAAGGACCTCAAATTCATTTCTCCCAAGAGGAAACCACTGATGCTCTTAATTACCTTGAGTTAGTCCTGTTTCTGCCTTAAAACTGCCTTAGAAACCTGACAAGGTGGAGGCTGCTGCTGTGTCTGCTCATCAGTGTCATCTGAGATACCCGTCACTACTGGTCTTCAGGGTCTGAAGTGTCAATCGAAGCTGCTTCATGCTGTGGAGCCATTGTCACCCGAGCTCCTGGACTGCGAATTAAAGTCTGTTTACATCAGCTTCTGGCTGGCTCTGAAGGGGAGTGTGAAGTTTGCCATGTCAACGATGCTCAGTGTTGTGCTCTTTGGAGATCATCACCCCCCTGAAGGAGACAAAGACACAAACAATATGATTCCCTAAACCAACGTTCCCTGACTGCTATGGTTCCCATATAAGAATAGAGTGAGAGGCTATTTTAGGGAGCCTTCTTCAGGCTGGCTCCAGCCAGTGGAACCAACCTTTTTCAGCCCAGTATTGTTTAACAACAACTAAGAGAGCGACGTGGATTTTGTTGCCTGGATTTTCTCATCGCGTTCTCAGCAGCAGTCCGCTCTCCTTTAGGGATGGCAATCAATCCTAATTATCAGCTCACCTGCAGAGACCAGTTCTAGGAAAGATAGAAACCCGCAGGACACAATTCAAGGCTAGAAACTGTGAAGAAGATTTAGAAGTCCAGAATTTAGTTTAAGATCTCTTTATTAAGTGACTCCTTTACCCTACTGCTCGTTAGTCCAGATGAACAGCCCTTTTTAGAAATCTATAGGGAAAAGCAATTCCTGCCAAGCAGAAGATGTTGCAAGGGACAAGTTTCCTACTGAGTGACACAACGTTTCAGAGTATCTGGAAGCCAAGCTCAGCTTTAGCTGACTAAATATGGAGAAAAGGTACATCAGATGGGAAAGTGAGGATAAGCCTGGGAACTGAGAGACAGGGGGCACAAAGGGGAAAGTTTCAAGTGGGGGCTGAAAAGCCTTTCACAGCCCCTTGATGTGGGTATAGTTTTCCCATCCAAAATACAGACTGGAGAGGTGAAAAACCACTCACGTTAAATCCAAGATAAGGTAAGACTCCAAGTGTCCTAATACTAGATCTTTCAAACGAGTCCCTTAGATAACACTTTGAGCAGACACTGAGCAGCAACAACTGTCACACAGCTGAATCTCAAACCCAAATTTTCCTGCAGGGAAAGGCATTTAAAACTCTGAAGCCCTGAACTTCCCAGTTCACAAGCAGGGAGGATGGGGGAGGGGAGATGAAAAGGTATTGCACTGTGGGAATTTGCTTTTTGTGCGCCGAAATGAAATTGGATCTTTATATTTTATTTCCTGCAAAAGGGAACAAGTTGAAGGTAATTCCGAGACAGAAAAGGTCGGATTTTACTCAGCACGTCAATGAAAAGTGACGGTAGCATCAACCATGATAACCATGGTCATCACAGGGTTGATGGTGGACTAGAAAATTAAGAAAGGATCAAAGTTGATTTTAAAAAATTTTTATTATTTTTAAGCACATGAAGCAAAACTTCCCAGTAAGTCAAGGAGATGCAGCAGAAAAGACAGAGATATTCATGCTCAAAACCAACCACATAATACTCGACCTGTGGAGAGAGATGGTTTGGGGAAGAGCATACCCCAGGCTCTTGTGCCTGCCCCAATCCACACTCACCTCTTTAGTCTCTAGAAGGCAGCACAGCTCCTCTGAGCATCTGGAAAGGAGATTCACAGCACAACACAGCAGGCTCCTTCAAGCAGGGATGGAACTGTCTGCCTGAAAATCCATTGCTTTTTCTCTTTTTATTTCCCCACTTTCCCCACGGCTCCCAGCCGGATTGATTCCCTGGATCCCAATGCTTGCGAAGGGCTTGACTCCAGCATCCCCCAAGGGATCTCTCCCCAGTTGCAGTGCCCAGCTCCACGCTGTCAAGGAGCAGCAGTAACTTTACTGCTCTGCTGATGTAGCAGGCAGTATCCTTGCCATTACCGTAATCCCCTGCCAGTCCCGTATTGCTCAGAAAGAAAGAGCACTCCATCTGATGACAAGTGGTGGTATAAATATCATCTTTTAATTTTTTTCCACCCAAACCACCAGTTCCTGCAAAGATCAGGAAGTGGAAGCCAGCTAACAAGCCCTTGTTTATAGGCTAACAAGTAATTTTTTGTGGTATAAAAAGATAATTGCCTGCCAGGCAACCTGAGCATGAAGAATGAGAGACAGCCACTGTGCTGGGAGAAAGTACTGGGATAGGCAGCACAGCTAACTGGAGGTGGAGGTTTTGGTATGAAATGCCTTGAGTAGAGTCCGATGTTGAGGTGAGATTGATGGGTTTTTAAATTTTTTCTTTCTTTCTCATGGTGCTTTTAACAATAATTATTTAATTTCAAAGTATCCCAAGTCAGTGATGAGAAATGGATAAAAATGATGTCCTGGAGTGAAAAGAGGGGAGCAGAACACAGACTGGGATTTTGCAGCTGAAGGAAAGCAATTCCTGTAGCCCCAGGGAAACAGATGAACCATGTGCCTGTTCTTGCACAACAGACTCTGCACCTCCTCTTCCTCCTCGGCAGTAACTTGGAGAGGGAAAGCTTTTTGCTGGATTCATGTTTCCTGAGCAGAGGCACATTTAAAAGTAATGTTCAGATTCTCCTGGGAGAGCCCTGAACACAGAGCTGGGCTTGTCAATAACCCTGGTTCCAGCAACTGTTGACTGTCTATTTTTAGGTAGCCATTGCTACTGGAGGACAGTTCCAGTTCTTCTATCGTTTGCACTCTTTGGTCTAGAACAAAAGACCTCACGAGAGGAAGTCACAAGGTGAGGGGTGGAAGGGGAAAGAGACGAATTTGAGAATTCCAACTAATTTTGAGAACCTGACAAGCTGCAAAACTTGAACCTGTCAAGCTGCTCAGCTTCCACTTCTCCACAGTTCTCTTGGCACCTATGCTGCTTGTTCTGTGGGTGTAACCCTTGCTTTAGAAGGCTGCTTGGAGGTCTTGAGCTAACAACGAGCCCCTGCACAGCCTGGAGTGTCAGGCTGTGCTGCTGTCCTCCCCTGAGTAACAAAGGATGATGGGAGAGAGTAAAGTCTAAATTAATAAAGGAAATCTTGAGTTACTAAAGACCTTTAAAGACTGTGATTCAGCAGACCTATTTTAGATGCTTATCTTGGGATGAGGCAACCCTATCACTTGATCAATTGGAAAATTAGTCTAAGTGACTCAAGGGAGGGAAGAGAGACGAGCCCCACCCAGGGTTTTGTCTCTACTGATACCTAGGACCTCTCCATACTGGTGGCTTGTTCCAAGCTCTTGAAGGCACAATGGAAACAAATTTCTATTCCTAGCTTCAGTCATTAACACTGCACTCCAAGTATCATCTTGCTTATGAGTAATACCCTTGTTAGAGGACATCTTCCTGGAGCAGAGAGAAGCAAAAGGAAGTGCCAGACAGTAATTATATTTTTTTTAGACACTGGAATGGACTGCCCAGGGAGGTGGTGGAGTCACCATCCCTGGAGGTGTTTAAGGAAAGATTGGATGTG
>JANHGN010002002.1:0-40371 GCA_024605025.1 Megaceryle maxima
TCAGAATTATTAAAAAAAAAAAAAAAAAAAAAAAAAAAAAAAAGGCAAACTGAGATCATCCAAATTAAAAAAAAAAATTAGCAGCCATACTGGGAGACTGCCAGTGTCCTCTATTCTAAGCTGTAGGCAATTCTAGTGTTATGCAATGATTTGAAAGTCTATTTATACCTGCACATTATGGACTGGATAAGCCACTCAATGCATAGTTAGTCACAGGCTTTAGAGGCCCCAATTACACAGCTCTTTCCAGTCCAAGGACATTTACAGAGCAACTGTGGGATGTTACAGCCTTAATAACTGCACTTGGGAAAAATCAGGAAATATTCTAAATAGAAGTCTGAGTAGGCAAACTATTTCATATTACCTTCAGGCAGGTAGGAAACCCTCAAAACAGGTAAACGAAGGTTAAGAGACAGAGGCTTACGAGGAGAAAGGCATTGGCTTTTGGTGAGATGGAGGAACAGAATGAGGAGTGATCAAAGCAACATAGCAGGGAAAGGTCCCTACAGTTTAGATAAGTCACCCGGCCATGGGACATCCTGGATACTGTGATAGATAACACAATTATTTAAGAGTTGTGAGGGATAAGGAAAACGAGACTGGGATTTATTCTGTCTTGTATTGCCTGAAGGAAAGAGTAATTGTTCCAGAACTCTTTACAAAGCTGAAGCCCACCTCAAACCCATCTTCTTGGAATGACGAGCTACAAACTCTGACATCATGCCTTTTGTTCCCATTTTAACTTGAAAATAACTTGTAAATTGCAAGTAATTTGTAACAGTCACTAATTAATTCATGTTAGCTAGCACAACTGTACACACTGATGTGTGTTGTACAAATTCTGGATGTAGTGCCAACACAAAGAAAACTAGTGTATCATCATTCAGATTTATTTATTTATTTGATCTAGGAAGAGTTAAAAAAGATACTTTAGAGGCTGGTTAGAGTGAACACAGTCCGGATAAAACATGAAAGAACACAGGTCCCCTTTGCAGAGCAAGTACTTTAAGTTTCCCATTTCCTGACCAATTGGTGGTAAATTAAAATAACTTGGAAAAAAAACCCAAGGTTTTATATTCTTATCACCCACAGAGACAGCTGTCACAGACTTAATATACACCTGCCCCTGTGGCTGTTCACTATGCATTTTTAAGTCCAAGTATATATTTTAAATTAACATAGTACTTCAGTATCAGTCCTTTTGACTCTGAATGAGAGCAAGGAGAGAACCCTTGTTCTCATTAAATGTTTATTCTGACAGGAGACACGCCGGTTCTCCATAATTTATTTCTTTATTTCCAATTCCACCAGCAATGAAAAATGCTATTACAGCAACCTTGTTCCATGAAAGGAAAAGAAATAACTGTATGGGGATAAACAACAGCATCAGGACTTTCTAATTTTGTGTTACTCTGCTGCTCTCTAGGCAAAAAGAAGCCATCTCCATTGTGCCTCTGAAATAAAGAGAGGTCACAGGGTTGAGGCAGAAATATGTTCAAAGTCCAGGAGAGCAGCATGTTCCCTACCAGCTCTCCATGAAGTCCACCACATAAGGAGGTAGGGAGGACCAGGGACAACAGTCCCCATAGCTTTACCTAGTTCTGCTCAGACCTGTGGCCATGTGCTAGACTTGGCTTGATTGCTAGCAGATCCATGGAGTGTTGTACAGACAGAAAATGACATACTAACATAGGAGGCATGGGGAAGAAAGGTTCTGATTCAGAAGGAAGTGGACCTTTGGAAGCTCAGAAGCCTTCAGGTAGGTGCATTCCTTTGAGTTAAAAATAAAGTAGAGAAGGTAGAAGACCAGCGTGGATGAGCAAAAGGAGCTGCTGGAAAAACTCACGTGAAAGAATGTTTACAGAATGTGGAAAAAGGTCACTTGGGACAATTATAGGAACGTTGTCAGGGTGTGTAAGGATGCAATGAGGAAGGCCAAGGCCCCTGTGGAATTAACTCTGGCAAAGAAGTAAAAGAAAACAAGAAAGGCTTCTTCAAATACATCAGTGGTAAAAGGAAGATTAGGAAAAAGGGGGCCCACTGCTGAATGAGGTGGGAGACCTGGTGACAGAGGACGGAGAGAAGGAGGAGTTACTGAAAACCTTTTTTGCTTCAGTCTTCACTGCTAAGACCAGCCCTTAGGAATCCCTGACCCTAGAAGTATGAGACAGTCTGGAGGAAGGAAGTCTCTCCATTGGTCAATGAGGATTGGCTTAGAAATCACTTGGGTAAACTGAACACACACAAATCCATGGGCCCCAACGGGTTGCACCCACGAGAGCTGAGGGAGCTGGCTAATGTTGTTGCTCTACCACTCTCCATCATTTTTGAAAGATCATGGAGAACAGGAGAGGTTCCTGAGGACCAGAGGAAAGCCAATGTCACTCCAGTCTTCAAAAGGGCAAGAAAGAAGACCCTGGTAATTACAGAGCAGTCAGCCTCACCTCCATCCCTGGAAAAGTAATGGAGCATCTCATTCTGAAGATATCTCAGCACATGGAAGGAAAGGTTATGAAAAATAGCCAGCATGGAATTACTAAAGGCAAGTCATGTTTTACTGATCTGATTGCCTTCTACAATGGTGCGAATGAATGGGTAGATGCAGGGAGAGCAGTGGATGTTGTCTACCTTGACTTCAGCAAGGCTTTTGACACTGTCTCCCATAGCATCCTCGTGGGAAAGCTCAGGAAGTGGGGGTTAGAAGAGGGGACAGTGAGATCGGTTGAAAACTGGCTGAACAATAGAGCTCAGAGGATCCTGACCAGCGGCACAGTGTCCAGTTGGAGATGTGTAGCTAGTGGTGTTCCCCAGGAGTCAGTTCTGGGTCCAGTCTTACTCATCTTCATCATGACCTGGATGAAGGGACAGAGTGTACTCTCAGCAAGTTTGCTGATGACACAAAACTGGGAGGACTGGTAGATACACCAGAAGGCTGTGCTGCCATTCAGCGAGATCCAGACAGACTGGACAGCTGGGCAAAGGCAAACCTAATGAAGGTTTGCAACAAGAGCAAGTGTAGAGTCCTATGCCTGTGGAGGAAAAACTACGCACCAGTACAGGTTAAAGGCTGACACGATGAAAAGCAGCTCCATGGAGAGGGACCTTGGCATCCTGGTGGACAGTTAAGTTATCCATGGAACAGCAATGTGCCCTTGTGGCCAAGAAGGCCAATGGTCTCCTGGGGTGCATAAAGAAGAGTGTGGCCAGCAGGTTGAGGGAGGTTTTCCTCCCCCTCTACTCTGCACTAGTGAGACCACATCTGGACTATTGTGTCCAGTTCTGGTCTCCCCAGTTCAAGAAGGATGGGGAAATACTAGAGAGTCTCCAACAGAGAATAGGAAGATTATGAGGGGACTGGAACATCTCTCTTATGAGGAAAGGGTGAGAGACCTGAGGCTGTTTAGCCTGGAAAAGAGAAGACTGAGAAGGGATCTTATCAATGTTTACAAATATCTGAAAGATGGGTGTCAAGCAGAAGGGGACAGTCTCTTTCCAGTGGTGCCCAGTGACAGGACAAGGGGCAACGGCTACAACCTGGAACACAGGAAGTTCCACCTCAACATGAGGAAAAGACTTCTTTCCTGTGAGGGTGATGGAACCTGAACAGGCTGCCCAGAGAGGCTGTGGAGTCTCCTTTTCTAGAGACTTTCAAGACCCTCCTGGATCTGTTCCTGTGTGGCCTGCCCTGGGTGATCCTGTTCCAGCAGGGGGGTTTGGACTTGATGATCTCCAGAAGTGCCTTCCAACCCCTACCATTCTATGACTATGATTCATCTAAATGTGCCTCCAGCAAAACCAGTGATTCATTGGAATAGTAATGCCAAGCATGTGGCAGGTACTCAAGGCAAATAAATAAAAATCTCCATCAAGAACAAGTTCCTCAGAACAGTGCTTTCAATCCGTGAACCTCAGTGCCAATTATTAGCACGCACATACACAAATACTGTTGCTATGCATGTAGTGCTGCACGTATTCCAGCATCCTATTCCAATTCACGCAGCAAACAGGATTTCTGCAATACCTCATCTACAAAGGGTAGGGTGGCAACCTGACCGTTTAGACTCCTGGCTTCTGGCCATCTAGTCAGTTAGAATTTCTCCTCCTTACACCTGCAGAAGGACCACTAATTCACATTTCTCCCACCCATGAACTCGGTGCTAGTTTTCACTTTTGTCAGTCATTATATTAGCTTGATCTTTTCCACATTAGCACTCAAGTTACTCTGCTTAGGACTTTCAGTGTCTTAATGTAACTGAAAACTAGAAATTAAACTTTTGAAAGTAGTGTGATTTTTTTTTTTTTACGTGTCACCCTTAATCAATTATCATTTATCCCACACATATTCCCAAGAGCTCTATATAAAAAAAAAAGTCTTCCTCAACCTGATCTCCTGTTTTAAAAACCATTAAAACACCACATGCTTATTTGTTTAAAAAAGGCTAAAAAAAGCTAAAAGCCTTTAATTAGATTTATATAATCTTCTCACATCTCTATTAGAATTGAAACCAACTCAAATTACAGGTAGCAGAGATGAACATTCATTTGGTTTAGAAATTATAACGTAGCAACAGACAAAAGGCAGCCCAAATTCCAGACCTAGCTGCTAGGGCAAGACTTTTTAGAACCTGAGAACATGAGCTGGTGGGAAGGCCAAACAAAACCAAAAATGATACTTGCTGGAGAGAAGAAAGAGATGAAGGAAGTTAAATAAAATAATAATTTAAAAAATGAAATAACTAAATATATATGCAGAGCTTATCTTTATACCCTCCCGATTTCTAGCCTGACTACCAACAGTGATTGTCATTTGAGTGTTACTTAAAGTGAAATTAAAGGATCGAGTCACTAAGTGTAAAAGCTGGCATGTATGTATATGAAGCCAAAGTTTTTCTGGGAGACATTCAGAGGATTTTGTGACCCTGTAGTATTTTCCATCATTTTCTCTCTGTGTTACTGAATGTAGGTGCACTTGGGATGGTACAGAAACAGTAAACAGATAGTGACCAACAGGATTAATCTGTCAGCCTTAGGGCATGAAGCACCAGATGCAACATTCCTAAGAACCCAGCAATTCTACCCTTCCTTCTTCCAGCTGCAGCAGATCTGCATTTCATTCTGGAGGAAGACTGCTGGCCCTGCCATCTCCAAGGTCATATTGCCAAAACAAATGTGAAATTCATTTACATTTATCCAATTCCAACGAAAATTGAGCCAGTCAGCATCTGAGTTACTTCAGTGTGCTGTACCTGAGAAATGCTCTTCCCTGACAAGCTCTTCTGTCATGTCAATACAATATCTCGGGAGAAAACAGAATGTTCCAGCTTATCACACGATATCTGGAAAGAGATGGGATGGGAAACAGCTGTGATAAGCTACTGCCAGAATTTGCAGGTTTTTCAGAGAGCCTTTTAAATTATCTGCATTTCTATTCTGCATAACAGTAAGTACAAAAGCAGCCCAGTCACAGCACGTTGGAAGTGT
This sequence comes from Megaceryle maxima, assembly GCA_024605025.1. Classification (NCBI taxonomy): domain Eukaryota; kingdom Metazoa; phylum Chordata; class Aves; order Coraciiformes; family Cerylidae; genus Megaceryle; species Megaceryle maxima. The sequence goes on from JANHGN010002002.1 coordinate 5,482, forward strand.
GCTAGTTGGGCTGCACTGTCCTTTTCTGTGATGCCTAATGATGCACAGAAATCAGGACACATTAAGAATCCCATCATGCCTACAGCAGCCCCTAGGACAACTGGGAACTCTTACTTTGTACTCTTTCCCCCCCCCCCGCCAGCAAATGCCTCAGCAACACTATCCAAGTCAGTTCATGGCCATGCTTATCAGTAAGCATAACTGCTGCAACAGCAACCAGAGTAACAAGATAGCCCAAATGTGAAACACCACAGCTACTCCTTCTATGCATTAGCCGTCTTTTGATGTCAATTTTAGTCTCTGTCAGAGTGAGAAATATCCTTCAGTGCAGCTGTTCTCTCATTCCTCTCACTAATTTCTGGCCATGAGCACACTCCCATGCAGCCACTGAACCTTCAAAGGGAAGTGGCAGATACAAAACCATAAAATTTCCTGTGTAATTCTGCTTTCCTACGTGATTTCTAGTATAAAAACTGAAAGGTTTTCTCCCCTCTGTATCAGCTAATGTGGGACAAACCTGCAGCTCAAGGATGCAGAGGTCTTTGGTATGTTCCTTTTAGTCACCCCTTGTTTGGAAATCACATAGAAACAAAACAAAACACACGGAAAAAAAAAAACCAAAACAAAAAAACCAAACTCACCAGACAAAACTAATGTCAATATTAACAGTCTTCTAGCAGTCCCAGTTAGTTGTGTTTCATTTGAGCTACTCATGCTTGATCAAGTTTCAGCTAATATAATGCAATGGACCAATTATGACTTTTTTTTTTAATAGCTTACTAAAAATGCTGTCAGATTGGCCTAGCAAGTGCTGTACAGTGACTCCCCACACGGATGTTCTAACTGCCCACAAGCTCATTCCTCTTCCACCAATTTCAGTGTATATCTGCAGGTAAGTGTGACAGATTCATCCTCGCCCTAAAATAGTTGAGAAAATTATTAATGGAGTGGAAAATTTTATTTTTCCACTAGAAGAAACCAAATTTCCAAACCACAAAAATATCTTTTCTTGAGGTCTGTACATTCAAGTACTTCTATATTTTTGGAATTCCAACTGCCTTAAGGATTTTCATTATCAAATAGGGTTTTAATAATAAAAATTAAGATAACCTTGATACCATATTTCCCCATTCTTCTGTTCCAAGATGTGACTCAGGATTCAGAATAAAGACTGAAACTGTAATAATATATTGCCAATATATTTAGGACTAAAATGTACTTTGGTAAAAAAGCTGTCACTGACCTGTTTACATACATGTGGTCCCTTCCAACCTGGTATTCAGTTCTAGGATGCTGTGTATTATTCATAAAATTATTGCTACTATGTCTAATACAGTATCCTAAAGCACTGCTTTAATAAACTAGTTACAATACAGTGATATTTTTGGCTGATGCATTTTTAAAAAATGGCCCAAGTCCTAATTCATTCTCCCTTACATTAGCACACCAATAACTCAATAAAGGACAGGATGAAAAGTGCAGAATTGACCACAAGGCATCTCAGACCTGGCAGAGCCTGTTGATGCACCTCCATTTCCACTCAGCAAGGCAGGAGATGCAGTATGTTGCACATCTAACGCCAGCAGAAGCAGCTTGGAGAAAAAGGCCTGCTGACATTCTTAAGCATGTAGGTCCTAAAGCTGGAAGAACACTAGTAAATAAAATAAAACACACCAGGGCCTCTTCTCTGGCAGGACATGCAGGACAGCCGAATCCACATCCACACAGACTGATTTCCCAAAACAACATAGTCTCATCCCTAGCTTCCTAGAAATTGTCCCTGGCTCCAACTACCTCCCACACTGTGCTGGGAAGCACACTGTCTGGGAGAGCGCAAAATTGCCAGGGAATGTGCTAGAAAAGAAATAGCACAGATAACAGCCTGTTGGAGCCTCTGTTTAGTGTACTAGTTTACTAGCGTAGCCATGATGAAGCAAGTGATTGGATTGTCTATGTCTACTTTATACTTCATAAAAACAGAAGAAAAATAGCTCCAGTGTCACATACTCCCTAACCATTGTATCTGACTCATGGCTACTCCAATCTGTCCCAGCAGGCAGAGATCCACGAGGCAAAGACCTCTTGTTGAGGGCAGCTGGGGCAAAAAGTGTTTCTTTTCTATCCTTCTCAATAATTCACAACATCCTCACATGCACTGCAGCAAGGTCTAGGTTAAGTAGCATACTAAAACTGAGTCAGGTCCACAGATTGCTCATCATCTAGGGATCAAAAACAACAAGCCATAAGTTTGTCCTTATTTGCCTTACGATTGATTCATGTCTTCATACTTGTCTCCACATCTATGATTTCCATCATAGCTATATGTCCCAGATTTCATTACAGGTCTGTCACTGACAGCTGATATCCAGTGGTGACTGATCCTTCTTGGTATCAGATAGTCAAAGGGAAAACACTTTTCTCTTTAAGCTTTATCTGGCTGATAAAATATGTCCATGTCTATGGATGCTCATTGTGTCTGCACCAGATGTCATCACCGATGGAGCAGTTTGTGTGAAATTACTCCAATCCACTTAAAAAACTGTCAGCCAAATTAGGTCAAGGGGTTTCTACTTTGCCTGGCACAAACCAAAATGCATCCACAAGGCAAAATGCTCTTGAGAGTGGTTCTTTAAGAGAAATGACAAATAGCAGGCTAAGGACACTAACACCCTACACTCGTGCAGGTGCTTTTAGAAAAGAGGACATTACCCATACCTTTAAAATTACTTCTCTCTTTTGGTTTCTACATGCTCCCATGATACAAGAGAGCACAACACTTATAGTGCTACAACAATAAGGAAAAAAAAAAAAAAAAAAGGAACACATCAGGAACAAGAAAGTAACAGATAAACTTGCTTGCTCCCTCACCAGCTATCTATCAGGGATATCCCTTTTCACCATTCTTACACTTATTCAAGGTTGACCAGGTATAGCCTGCCCAGTACATTCAGTTGTCACTTTCTTCCCCCAGGTTCCTCCCTTTGATGGACATTCTCACAACTCAATTCAGAAACACCATGCCTTTCATGACACTAGTGCAAACATGAAGAATCATGAAGGGCTGGCCAAAGGGTTGTCCAAGAGGACAGTAATTCATAAGGGAAGAGTACTTTTATTGGTTAGTATAAGCTGCAGGGCAGATTCTGTCTCAAACATCTGAAAATTACCTGGCAAACTTTAGCCATGTAAACTAATAGTGGTACCTACCTCCTTACAGTGATAGGCAAAAGGTGTATTGTAAATTTTCAAGTCTTATCTCCTCTCTGGAGCAAAGGTAAGATGATACATGGCTTTACCCCCATCATACCTCAGTTGTATACTGGTCTTCTGCTCCCTCTGGCAGTCCTATTCTCCCAACCTTTTGGAGTCTATATCAAAACCATACCTAAATTGCATCATACATTACCCCAGCAGGAGCTCACTTAGAAATAGTCCAATAGAAAGTCTCCCCACTGCGTCTAATTTCTCTTCATTTTCATACAGGTGACACAACACTGTACCAAGAAGAACAATGCAGAAAGAATTCTGCTGACAAGTCATTTTTTTTTTAAATCACCCTCAAGGGCTTCATTATGTCAAAGTTATCCTCAGTACCATTATTTCTAGGGCAACTATATAATTTCCCATGTTCTGTCCTACACAATTGTAACAAGGTCTGTTGCCAAATGCAGAGCCTTGCAGCAAGCTCTGCCGATTGAAACAGGATCAGAAAGCAGGAGACAACAGGGCATCAGTAGTAGAAACTTGAGTTGAGGCAGTTCTCATACCCTTTGCTATGAACATGCTTCTCTCCCCATATGGTAAGCCTGTTTCAGAAGACATCTGTCACTACTGAAATTACAATTCTATGCCTCAGTTTCAATCCCTTCCAGGAAAATTGTTAGGCAAAACCTGCCTACATATTAATGTGCATTTGCATGTATTAGGTGGTTAAACTGGAAGAAGGCAGCACACCAACAGTACAAAGTGAAGCCACTGCATATAATTAAAAAAAAAAAAAAAAAAACCAAAAACAACCCCACAACAAAAACCCCAAACAAACAAACAAAACAAAAACACCAAACAAAAAGCAGCACATTTTTGTTTCAGAATTTCAGGAAACATCGTTTATAGCCTCTATGCATGAAACTACACAGACTATTTAGTCAGTTATTGATTGTCTAAGGTCAGGGAATAACACTTTTGTCTCAAACAGAATGCCCCTCAAATTATAGCTGCATTAAGCAAAACCATTCTTTGCAAGGTACCTGTGCCCCTACTCATGCTTAGCACAGAGTCATTCCCTCTGTCCACTGAATTGCAGTTTTAGGCAAACTACAGCTATTTCTATTCTATTTCTATTGCTGCTCTTCAGAATTAGAAATGGAAACACATCTTATTTGGAGTATAAAAGGGTATCAACCAATCTGTATCATCATATTGCAGCAAAGTCCTTCAAGACACTACACTATTTCTGACAGAAAGCACTGGTGATCCAATATAGGCACTAACATTGATCATTAATAATGTGCACTTCAGCTATATATGCATACAGCAATCTAATTTCAGCAATGCCTGTAGCTGTTCTGTGCTACTTTGGCAACCCTGACCTGCAGTAAACACCCTTAACTGGATGGTTAACCTGGGTTTAGGATTGCCTTGCATCAACAGGACACTGCAAAGCAGCCAACATACTGCCAAATCTGGACTGCTGCATATATAGTCAGTGTGTCTCTAATAGACAAGATTCTCTTCTCACCTGCTTCACACTGGTCTCATTTTGTCACCTCAAATGACTTTATTACCCATGCAGTAAAGGGGCAAATTCAGCACTATTGTCTAATGTCATCATGTCATCTAGAACATGCAGCTTTTTAAAGGATGATGGCCTTCAAACCCTGCACTATAAACAGCAGGTTAGTGTAAGCATATGAAATCAGCTTGCTTTTTTTTCAATTACGGATGGATTTTGGCATTTAGTCACCAAAACAAAACAAAACAAAACCAAACAACCCATATGACAAAAACCTCTCCTCAGTTTTTTCTCCTGTGCTCTTCCTATTCCTTTTTATCCTTTACTATCTCAGCCACTGCCTCAAACTTGAGCTAAACCTCTCCTACACACTTACAGCCCCATGATATGGTCCCTTCCTGATGTTCCTCAGTAACCCTTCACTCCCCCCACAGTGCTTTTCCTAAGCCTACATCCCCATTTGGCTGGGATGTTACAGTAACGGAACGTTTCCTCTGCCATGTTGTCTTGTCTGCTTGCACACACAGCAAAACACTTCTCTAGTTTCTGAATCTGCAATATATTAACAGGATTAATGTATGACTGGTTTATTTCTTTTGTAAAAGTCTGTAAAAGACTTTGGTATACAGAACCATAATTACTTCAGCTCTTATGCCCCACCTTCCTGGACTCCCAACACGTTATAGAAATTCTGAATAGGGTCAAAGTAATGAGATGTTGTGTTATTAATCTGCCGTTCATTGCTCGCTCCCACTGAGGGGAAAAGCACATCCCTATGTACTAATGTTATTATGTGCTCACCTTTAATCCCTAGATGCTTAATTGTTTTCAGAGCCATAATTTGATAGTTTCTCTATACAGGTGGTAGTTAACCCCCTTTATCCAAGAGAATGTCTTGTCCTTATACATGAAAAATTCTGGTAGAGAAGAAATACATCCACATGCATCCAGTGGAAAATGCAGACAAAAAGATAATATGACTTACCCAAGGTCACAGAACCTCTAGCCAAAAAGTTGTATCACATTCCCAGCGTACCAAACCTTGCATCACTTCTAAAGCAGCATTGATGGGACAGACAATACAGGGGGTAGTTCCTTCCCCTCAGCATAGGATGTATGAATCCCTACTGCACCCAAGAAGATAAAAGTGTTAATTTAATAGGAGACTGCATAATAAGAATGAAAAATGATGCATACTTAATCTAATTCAGTCCAATATTCAAGCACTTCTTTTCATTAATATCTATGAAAGATGAACATTAATATGAAATGAGAATGGTTGTTGGGTTTGGATGATTACATCATTTTCTAGTTCTTTAGTCTTTGAGGTCATTATCTAATCCAGTCAACAGTGATTTCACATGTCCAGAATACACATTTTTAGACAGGTAAAACTTTTTTTTGTTTCCCCCCCCCCCCCCCCAGCTTTCAAAAAGCAAGTCGCTTGAGTTTTGTAGTACTTCACAGCAGGGAAGCAGTTAAACTACATTGCAAAAGACACAGCAAAACCTATTGGGTAGCTGGAGAATTCTTCCTCTTCTGAACCATTTGTTCTCTCTCTAGTAACATCTCTTCACTGGTTTGATAAAAGGCTCCCAAGAGAAAGACTGTTAGCTAGACAACAAGTTCTCCTTAACGACAGATTTTATTTCTCCACCTTTAATTCCTGTTTGAGGCACATAACGACCTATTCAATTCTACCACCACTGAAATTAAGTCAAATGTATCAGTAACAAACTTAACATTGTCTCCAATTACTTATTATTTGATGTTCTTATAAATTCTCTGCCTAGCAGTATTTAAGACCGAGTCCATACCAGAAGGTATTTTGAGCTATACATAAATAGAACAGAAGATAGACCCACGTCAAAAGCATTTTCAAAGCACAGGAACCCAGCAGCCCTAACGTCCAGAAAAACACTTATCCACAGGCGTTACTTTCTGCACCTGAGTAGTCCACAGTGGAATGAGTTTAAGCCGAGTATTTACTCTAACTGGTGGAAGGCACATGCCTTCAGTCATCAAGAACATGAAATTAGATTAAAATATGGACCCTGTACCTAAGTCCCTAAAAGGACAGCTCACGGAATTCCAACATCCAATGTAGTTGGCTGTTCACTTTCTGTTTGCATAAGTCCATTCTTTCTGTCCAGTTGGTATAAAAACTGATGCACATTCATATTGCCGTAAAATGGAATTATATCTCAGCTTTAAAAATTACTTAAGATAGAGAAACCAAGTAACTGTGATGTTATTGTAAAAGTGAAAAAATTAATAACCTATTCTGATTTTAAAGACATTAACTAACTCGTTCATCCATGCTCATGAAACTAACACATTTCCTATCATTCCGTATCGCAGCAAAGACATGCTAAGGGGTGTGCATAGTATTGCCTCAAAAAGGAGAGGTCAAAGGAAAAAAAAAAATCCCAAGAGTATTTTGTGTAAAAATTTCTTGATTTTTAAGCCAACCTCAATTTCTTAAGGCATACCTCTGGGCCAGTAACATTTGCATTCATTCATTAAATGAAAATGTATTAAGCTCAAGGCACCAAAATCCTGCAAAGAGAATAGGACTGTAAAACCAGAATAGCAGAATCTAGATCTTTTGCAACTGCAAAGCCGTTGTTACAAAATATTATCACAAAACCCTTAGGGGGAGTTTCATATGAGAACATGGGAAATGAGGGCAAGTCAACTAATTCAACATACAAACATGTCTGTGGATGCTTATGTTCCCTAAGGAACAGTGTGTAAGGCTACTTCAGACTTGCCATTACCACCAAAAACCTCTGCAACCCACCACAGCTGCCTCATGTCACTCCCAGCCTAGAAACTCCCACAGCTTGGGCACATCCTTGGGCAGCCTTTCCATCTCATTCTCCTCTCATTTATGACTGTGCAAATCAGGACTGACTATCAGCAGTCTTGGACCTACATATCTGGGTAGGTGGGAAAAACTGGATTCCTTGTGATTTGGTTTATCGGTCTGTAACATCATGCAGAGGCCACTAGGACATGCTGCCTAACTAGCTAACATGCCAGGGCACGGAAAAGGTACAATTTAGGAAGCCATAACTGGGCTGTACTTACAGGCAGGTAACAGGGAGCACAGGCACAGTGATTCCCTGACATAATATTAAATCAACATGGCTCTGTGCAGACCTGTCACCTACTCACTGATTGCTGTGGCAGGTCAGTGCAGCTATGTTAGCTGGTGGGTTAGATGTCCACAGTCTGCAGGATACCCCTGCAAACATAGGCCGTGTGTAGCCACATTAACCTTAGACAACCAATAATACTCTTTATATTGAATAATAAGAGTATTACTGTGCAATACAGTAACGCTTAAAGAAACAAAAACCAATCTTACCAGGAAATACAGCCTCACGGTCAAGAGATGTTTATAGTCTATAGAAAACCCGAAGGGTAGGATTGCGCAAGACAAACAAAACAAGGTTCCGGGCAAGGCATAAGCATTTAGTATATTTTCTTTATGGTGTATCTCTTAAATCGAGACATTTTGCCAATATGTTTTTATAACATGGTCCAACAGACAGCTAAGAGTGATTGGGAAGGTGAAGAAACAAGAGGTCAGAGATAAGAAATCTTTAAACCAATTTCACAGCCAAAGATAAACAACATGTGTCTACATCCCTAATGGTTCAAGCCTCCATTGCCTTAGTATAATAACTTCCGAGTGCTGAGTCCAAACAAAGAATATTCTAGATTCTGGTGAGCAGTAGTCTATTAATTTTAGTGGTGAATCAGACAAACAAGCAAAGTGGGGTTTACATTGTTGTCTCTACATCTGGCTCACAGCCCAGGAGCTGTGATTGTCACCGCTGTAATGACCAGTGGATCAAAAAAGTGTTTCCCCATAACAGGGAAAAATCTCAGGGCACAGAGCATCCCTGACACAGAAAGATTAATATGGATTATAGTATGAGAAAAACAGGGCATGGAAGAATGCAGACAGAGCCCCTGAGACATGGCAGAGAGAGGGGAAGGACAGTGCCATGAACAGAGCTCCTCCCATCAGCCAGGGAAGGGACTGAGGCATGCAAGTTTCCCACCAAGAGGTGGTGGTAGATTCAGGAGTGCTAGAAATGTAAGAGCATAGAAGAACAGTATGCGTGCAGTGGGAGAGACACATAGAACAGGAGCAGACAGAAAACGCACAGTATGTGCAATGCACTTTCCCAACAGATGCACTGAGAAGCATGACCACCTTCTGTGCATACATGACCTTTTAAGCAAATAAAATAACTTACAACTCAATTTAACTTTCTCTGGTTGATTTCATATGATACAAGAGGTAAGCATTAAAGAATTTGAAAAAGGAGAACTCAGTGTATTTACACACAGGAAATCTGTCCTTGAAGTTATCTGCAAATTCACTGTTGGCACTTCGTTAAGCCAAAGACCTGGAGTCAGCCATCACGTTCCCTACAAGTCAATGGGTAATTATAAAAATCCAGGGCTGCAAAGAAAATTTAAAATGCTATCTATAAAACCCCACACCTCCAGACAGGTAAAGGCCATGCCCAGCACCTGTTCTTCTGACCTGCTGTCTGGTGCTAAATGCATTGGATGGACCTGAAGCTGATATTTGCCCAACAACTGACATTTTCTCACACACAACTCCAGAAAATTAATTAGCAAAATCAATATTGGAGAGACAGCTTCATTATTAATGTAAATAACTCACTTTCTCAAATTACCAGTTTTGCAAAAGACATTTATTTGTGGGCTTTGACCCAAGAATGCAAAATGCACATTCATTCAGAATAGATAAAAGATGGCATTTCACACCACTGATGAGTACAGTGAATGGATAGATCATGGATCATGTACAGTCAGAGGTTAGCATTATAAGATACAGCAAAATACTAAGTGAACCTGGACTCAATACTATACTTTAGGGAGTGATTTAATTCCACTGAAATCACTGACCTCAACAGACAGCTAATCTAGCTCTTGGCGTGAGGGAATACCATGAAAGATTATGCTTATTCATTAATTCTGTAGTTTAAGTTCATAGAGAAGAATTTTAATTTTTGAGTAGGGTACAAAAAGCCCACAATATGAGAGTGTTCAGGGAAAGCTATGACAGAAGCACAGTGTTTTCAACGAACATTGCATCTGTATCTGATCTGCAAAGTGACCTGTTGCTGAGCTACAATTACTTCATGCTATAGAGAATGGAATTCTGGTTTAGTTTCCCATTCTGCATTGGCAGCTACTGTAAATCTCAGTGTATCCCATTCAGACAGCCCATTCTATACTACAGTTACATGCAAGATGTAACTTGTGACTTCACTTCAAGAGCAGTAGCACACCAGATTTTAAATTATGCATCACAATAAAAGGCTTTTTTGTAATTACAGTTCTGCTATATACATACGCATGACCATATAGGCACATTCACAGGTCTAAATCAGTCACTGGGTTACAGGTGTAAGCTTCTCCTAGTCCACCAGCTCCCAAAAGCTGTTACCATTGATTGGAAACAGGTCTTAAGAATAATTAAAGATATAAGGACTATCATTATTTAGGCAGCCATCAGTGGAAACCATATTAAAGCAAAGCCATTTTCCATTAGGCTTATTAAATTATTTCCAGTAAGGCCACTGGTACATTCAATTTTCTACCGTGATTGGACTGGCTTTTTCCTGGGTCACACCCAATTTACCACTAGCTGTATCTCCAAACACTATCTCCATTTCACATTTAGAGCTGTATCATGCAGTCTTGTAAAACAGAATGCCTTCAAAATGGTATACATACAACTTCATCAGTCCCTAGGATTTCCAAAGCAGTCCTGACCTTTTAAGCCACTTGTGTATTTTCTTTGCCAGATAAAACAACATATGGCCGACAGCTACTGATGGAGTCTTCTGCTATTAAATTGTAGCATAGGGCTCAGTAAGACCTAAAAAGAAGCTCCAGTCTCTCACACATCTAGCAGACTTGTTTGTGTATTTTCTACTGTTTGAGCAGATGGGGAGCTGGTGAAACACTGAACAAAACTGATTTCATTAAGAACAAAAAAGTTTTCCATTGAACCTCTGTGACATTGGTGCATTTTTCTTTTCCTAAAATTCTGTTGTCAAAAATTTCTTGAAATTTTGTTCAAAAGTAATTTAAGAGAAACTAGATAAGTGGTCCCAACCATGTTTTACCTTTAAAGACTACCAAAAAAAAGCCACAATATATGAAATCTATTTTGTAAACCTTTTTTGATTGCAGCAACAGTATGGAAATTCTGATTAGTCCCAATAAATAGAAAAATCTTTGTCAATCCTACTGAGAAACGCGAAGATGAAGTTGTAGTTAAGGTAATGCAGAGGAGCTTGGGGTTCTGGATTTAAGTTCTGGCATTGCTGCAGGACTTTGGATAAATCAATGGGAACCATGTTAGGGCAGCCTAATTTCTACTGACATGCCTGTCCCTAGTCAGCAGACCCCTTGGTAATTGATTCATAAGCCCTAAATAAGGCACTGAGTTGCAAGCCACATAGATCAGCTGACAAAACGAGTTCCAAGGGTTTCAGTGGATTTCAGGCTACCTAAAGGTGGAGCTTGAAGACATCATTATTGTGTTAGAGAGCCTATTCCCGTGACACGGATATCAGATTCCTCAAGATCTAAGTACTCTCTTTCCTGGCAAGCAAAATAGCATGGCATCTATTTTGACCCTAAGGCTGTTCCTCCAGCTCCTCCACTGTGCCTTCAATTTTGGTGTCCCAGTTACCAATCTTCCTTCTTCCACAGTGATTTAGTAGAGTGTTAGTAATCACTGCCACTATTTTCTAAGTGGACAGACCCCTGTCACTGGCCTCAACTGAGGGGCCAAGAGACCCAATATGATATTCCTATGCTCACAAAACAATAGTAAATTAAATATGATTGTGCAAGCTGGCTTTCCACTGCCAACTGTATATCCATAAAAACTAATCTATTGCCAGATGATGTATTAGTTATATTGTGTCTGGCTGCTGGACCTGGAGGTTAGCTGAGGATATTTAATGATCTGCAAATGTGAAGCTGGGATGCTATGCTAACACAGGAACACTGTAAACCCAGATTCACAAAACTGAAATCTTAAAACTGAAGGAAAAATAATATTTAGCATGCTCACTGCATGCAATAAACCTAAGAAGACAGTTTAAAAGAACAATAAAGTTGTAGCTGTCTGCTCCTTATCCTAGCATTCTGGGAGGCATCTATCTATATACTATCTCTTATCTATAGTATGCATCTCACCAAGCTCCAGACAGTCTTTATCAGCATCATTAGTAATGAAATACCAAAAAAAAAAAAAAAAAAAACCCAAACCCAAAAACCCAAAACCTTTGTGAAGGCAGGTATTTGAAACTGCTTGAGAAATGATAACATAATAGAGGCTGCATTATAGAAAACATGTACATTTGAAGCGGCACACCAAGAAATTGAAAAGCTTTAGCTATTCAAAACAACAAACAACACGGTAAGTCAGAAACCTAGAATACTGAAACATCATTTTTACACAGGGATTTAGAGATCTAACAGTTATCTCCAGTGGACTTTGACTTTTCTAAGAAAGAGATCATGTCAATGTCAGGAAAAAAGTCACAAAAGAATGTGCTTAAGAAAGAGCCTATGTTGTTTTTATCAGGTGGGTTACATAGCTACCATATTGTCTGCCTCTTCGCAGACAATCTGTGCTAATTCTGCTTAAACATTTTTGCTTGGAAATGAAGAGGATAAGATATTTAAAAAAAATATATTAAAATCAGATGCCTGAACAGTATAAAACAGTCAAAGGATGCTATTACTGGAGAAATGCATACTTATACTGCTAACAGGAGATATTTCTGGCAATTCATATAGGGTGGTGAGAATGTACTTTGAGCACATGTTCTCTCAAACGATCTGCAAGGCTGCCTCGGGAGCACAAAACGTAGGGCTGTAAGGCAGACATCAAATCTGTGACATATTAGAAACCTGCGTGCTATACACATTCCCGCTTTTCTACTCATACACTGAGCGAGATTTCCCTTGCCTGGAGCAGCATCCTCATCTCCAAGCTGTAGAGCTGGCGGGCACCAGGACCACCGAGGCGAGGACCACCAGCAGCAGTACCTGACACCAGCTCGTACCGAAACTCGGTGGGTACGCCCGAGGGTAAGGTTGCCCCGCCCGTGCCTGGGACCCGGGACGGGCAGTCCCCTCTACTCCGAGCGTCTTCAGGGCCCGCGGGCCTGAAGAGCGGCCCCTCTCCGCACAGGCAGGTGGCGGCAGGGCGCAGTCCTCGCCCCGGCCTCCCGCGGGGGACACGCCACCACTGCGCACCGCCCGCCGGGCGGGGACAGCCGCCGCGGGCCCGGGGCCGAGCGGGCGCCTCCTGCCCCTCCCAGGGCCGGCTGCCCTGCAAGCGAAGGAAGAAAAGCTGCTCCCACCATCCAGCCCACTCCCTCAGGGGCAGCCCCAGCCCGCCGGTGAAGGGGCGGGGGGAGAAGGGGGCCCGCCCGCCTACCTGATTTTGGGTAGGTGACGATCCAGACGTCGCTGTCCCTCACCGGGAAATTGGCGATCTCCTCCATCTTCCCCCGGCAGAAGGGCGGCAGCCGCACCCCGTTGTACTCGAAGTACTTGCTCTCGAACTCCCCGGGCGTGCTGGGGGTCTCGGCCTCGCTCTCCGCCATCCTCTTCCCTGCCGGCGGCCGCGGGGGCGGGGGATGCGAGGGCCGCGGGCGCTCGGGAGGGCGGGAAGACGAGCGAGCGGCGCCGGGCGCGGCGCTGTAAACCCTGCCCCCGGCACGCCCCCGCGCATGCACGCGGCGGGAGCGCGGGGCTAGCGGGGCCACGCCGCCCGGCGGCGCATGGGCTCCGCAGGCGGTGATGTCATGCGCGCCAGCCGCAGCGCCCGCCGGACGGGCAGGGGCTAACCGAGCAACCTTCCCCTCCACCTCCTCCGGGCGGGCCAGCTCAAGCGCACGGTCCAGTGGCCACAGCCGGCTGAGGCAGAGACAGAGAGCAGACCTGCCTTCCCCACCCTTCGGCTCATCCCACGGCGCACGCTGTACCGTGGCAGGGGCGCCAAGGGCAGGCCTCAAAAAGGGCGGATAGCAGCGTGGGGAAACGGGAAAGGGGGACGAGCAGCAGCCGTCAGACGCTTAGCCCCATCCCCGCGTTCAGCCCAGGCACAGTGCATAGGCGGGGGAGGAAGGCGGGAGTGAGGACGGGGGCTCACGCCCACCCACCTTTTTCAGCAACACAGATCATGTGCTTAGAGCGCTCAGGTTTAAACCCGTACCCGGCTTTTGCGCAACAACCTTTTCATCCTGGTTCACTCAGTCTCTGGGATGCCACCTCTTTGTATCTGTTAGGGTGACAGCTTTCGGTACAGCATGAAGCGTATTGCAGGCGGGCTTAGGGCTGAGCACCCAGCCCCTGCCCCCTGGGCAGGTACCCAGTGCATTCCCTGCCTTCCCAGGCAGGCATCAGAGCTGTCTTAGTAACTTGCCTTGGTTTATGGTCATTAGGCAGCAGAAGACACCCTCTATCCCAAGATTACTAAGGGCTGGTTAGTAAGGACAGTCTTGTCCGTAGCACAGCTGCTATCTACCCAGCTTTTCTGTTGCAGGGCTTCTGTGTCACTGCTCCTGGCAGGACAGATGAGGCCTAGGTCAGAAATCACTCCCACTCAGGCCTACGGGCAAGACTGCTGCTGCTCAGGGTATTTAAGGCCTATGTTGCTGTCTGAGGGGAAGGTGCAAACCTTGCTTAAAAATCTGTACTACAGAAACAACTGGTTTGGCAGTTTGGTCTTTGGAATGAAAAAACAGCAGTTGTTCAATAAAATTAAGATTTCCAGAAAGGTCAGGGAAGAGTTTTGGTGTAATTTATTAGTCTTATAGCAGCTGCTTTATTTTGTGTTCAATTATGTGTACTTTTGTAATGGTGCAAAAATATAAGTTCTTTGAAAGCTTCAGATGCAAAGTGTCTGTAGCAGATGTACATTTGAAAGAAATAAAATAAGCCTATAAAGTAAAGCAAGGTAAGAGGGTACAATGACTTGGAAAATAAATGTTTCTAAGTACTAGAAAGTGAATTACAGCTAATTTCAATCGAGTTTACTGAATTGGGAACATCAACCAGCTGGAGGTTGTGTCTTTTCAAACTGTCCCTTCTGCAGGAGCAACCTCAGGAAAAGCAGCAGTGCAAACAGCCAGAGGCAGTTAACTTCTTTCGACTTTTTTTAGTTCTGTCTACCAGCATTGCATAAATCAGTGCTCTTACTGTACTTACACCTGTTCACATTAATAATAAACTGCAGACATTAAAACTATAGTTAGAACAGGTAGGAAAAGTCCACCAAAATGTAACATCAAAAGTATTGTTTCATTGAAACAATATAATTTGTTCAATGTCATTGAAACAAATCATTTGCAGGAATCTGAGAAGTAAGAAAAATAAAACCAAACTTAGAAAACTATATCCCAGAGTCAGTGGCTTGACTAGTAAGACTTGCTGTAGCAGTTGATAATGCAGGGTTGAGTCCCTGTGATATTAAGTTTAGTTTTGAGCCTGCTTCTTCAAGACACTGCAATCTGAAATATCTGATGGCATCTAAAAGAACTTTCCCAATTTTTTTTTTAAATAAATTTTGGATAAAAAGTGGGTTGACAAGAATAACAAGCAACTGAGCAGCTGATACTCTGTATTTTAAGATAATACTGAAAACTGAGAATCAACTGTCATTCTGGCACTGGTGCTTGTTCCATTCTTTCCTACGGTGTTTTAAATAGTCTGATTTCTTCACTTCCTTGCTTAACAAAATAATTCAAAATAGGAATTTTCTGTGGAAGGTAGAGTTGTGGGGTTTTCTAGCCCACCTTTGAGGCAAAATTTATTTATTCTTTTCTGATGAATAAAAGCCATAAACTATCCTAACAATAAATAATTTTGAAGTCCAGTGAAACAGACAGACTCGAATGATAGTGTCTGTTACTATTTATTTATTTATTTATTTTAGTTTCCATTTATTTTTTTTAATTCCTAATTTAATCCTCAGACATGGTTATGGTCTTCAGGCAATGCATCAAGTGGGGGAAGCCATACTGACAATAGAAAATCTCTGTTTCTGTTTTCTCTTTAAGTTAATAGGAATTGTACAAATGTACCTCATCTTATGTAGATCAAAAAGCCAGGCATTACCATGAGGGACGCAGCAATAATTGGAGCTATCTCTTTAGCAATGGATGCTTTCACTTCCCTTATAATGTTTCAGATGAAAGAGCAATTGGAACCCAATGTGGCTGAGAAACTAGGTCCCCTGGACTAAATGCTCTTGGAAAGATCAACCCTGAGTTACAGCTGCAGTAAATCCTAATGTAGGGGTGTTGGATCTGTAGCGCACAAATTGCACAGCTGATGTATGCATGTGGATATTAAGCACACAGAATTTACTGCATGCATGCAGATGACCAGACCAGTGCTTCCTTGGATCTGACATATCCGAGACACATCAGATTTGCTGGGAATTCAAAGACAGCTGAACCACAAAATGCATGAAAGCTGTTTGTTTAGGAATTCCCTGTAAAAAATCACTAAAGCCAGTACATTGCACTCTGAGTCAGAGCATCATCACAGAGTAGTCTTCAACAAAAATCGTGAGGCTGATAGACGAGCATTCAAGGGTGTATGCAAATGACCTGAGGATGATCCAATATTAAAGCTAAATAAATATCAAATACGCTGTAACAGATTAATCACACTGGAGTGTTTCACTTACCCTCAAACTAGGGAGGAGTTGTGGAGGGGATCAGAATATGTAGCCTGCAAAGCAGTTTTCAGTTGATTGCTTTTTTCTGTTTAAAAGTAAAAATTTAACAGTATCTCAGTCTCACTGAATGTCTTCCCAGCCTTTTCTGTAATGGATGGACTACTCTAATGTAGCCAATCCCAGGAATGTAAGGAGACTATTCAGTGTCCCTGTGAAGTAGCACAAAGAAATGTAGGTGAAAAAGTTTGGATTCTCTTACAATGATATAAACTGGGACCAACTTCACAGAAATCACTGGACTCCCTTCTATATAAAACTTGGGTAAGCAAAAACTTGGGAAAAGAAGATCTTACAAAAAGAATAAAATGCTGACCTTAGGAAAATGTTGTCATTTTAAGATTTGAAAAAGTAGGATTTAACCCTGGAAACAGAGTGTCTGTTCTGATGCTGTTTTGGTAGCTCTGTATTTCTGAGGTCTGTCACTACAAAAAGCACTCCTATACCTTTGTACTCCTGAAGAGTCAGTGTCTCCTTGCTTTTGCAGTCAGATGTGCCTACTCATTAGCTGAAGATACTGTAAAAGAATGGCCCTGTCTTGAGATGTGTGCCCACACAAAAATGGAGATTCAGCTTTCAAAATCAATCTGATGAAAAAAAAAGATAAATCTAGTAATGTTTTGTCTTACCTTTTTATTAAACCATTGTAACAGGAACCTGCATCAAGGTTGGAAGGACGTGTTTGGAGGAAGATAAACTGTTTGCACATGTTGGGGTGCCAACTGCAGTTCAGTTTTAGACATGAAATCTGTAAATGCTACCCCGAGTATTACATGAAGCCGCAGTAGTGATACCCTAACAACAGCACGTGATACTGTATTAATGCAGTAAACAGCTGTCCAGTAGGTTGGTGTTTAGAAAACACTGCTGTCTGATTGTTGTTTATGTTTGTTCAGTGAGTACACATGAACTTTCAAGAATGTTTCTTACTGACTCAGCCCAAATATGAGCCATAGCTGTATGAGGTTTGAGCACATGATCCTAAAACAGCATTTAATCTTTCTACTGAACATAGCTGAGGATCAAGCCATTAATCACCACTCACCCTCTTTGGGTTTTTTTGGTTTCTAAGTACCTGTAATCAGGAAGGAGTGCTCTGGCCTCATAGCCAGGATGTTAAGGAATCTGGTACTTTTTCTGCTAGGATTTCTATGTAACCTTAACTCAGTCTCCTTGTGCTTCAATTTCCACCTGTCAAAACAGTGCAAGTACTGTAGTCCACCTCACAGGGCTATCTGAAGTTACATCTCTTGCCTGTCATTACTTGAGCACAAGATTTATGGTCTTTCTAGGAGGCAAAATTGATGCAAATCATTATTTCTTTGATGTTATCCTTCTCAGTATGGTCAGAGAGCAAGGGTTTGTATTTCTCTCTAAAGTGTTCATAACTGGTACTTGAAATAGCCAGTTTCTCAGTGTCCCAGACTGCAGAAGACCACTCAGCATTAAATTTTGTAGCAATGCACATCACTCAGTGTGCCAACTCTGAAGCAGGTCCTTACCATATCATATTTTTCACAAATTTACAGTGCTTCTAAAATTATACCGTACAGCATTTCAAATTCAGCAGACTTGGATTGTGAGTACATGTAGACATCATGTATCATCTTTATGCTTAGCACTACACTTCCCAGCAGGCTGTGTAGGGAGAGGCTTTCAGATGAGGTAAGCTTGCTTTACCACCAGCCTAAACAGTATAAGGAAACGTGTGGCCACTTTGCTGATGCATCATATACATCACACATGAAATGAGGGCAAGAACACAAAAAAGGCAAATAACCAAAACTAAGCAGCAAGCTGTGGTATTGCTTCAAAGGAGAAATGCAAGAGGTGTACCAATATTTTTGGTGAGTTGTCCTGGTGAGTGGGTTGTAGATGGCTTTAGCTATCTGTGTATATCCATCTCCATTCCCTTCTCCCACAGTTCTGAATTTTGGTGAGCAGAGGTCAAAGTAAATCCCCCTCACAAGTATTCCAGACACTGGTGTAGTAGCTGAAGGGGAGGGAGACATTTTCTCATATGAGTGTTTGAATAACATTTCTTATTATATAAATGGAGTGCAGCCAGAAGAGCTGTTAGCACTTGAGAAATTGCAGCTTAGGCTTTCCCCATGTTTTAAGGCTTCTTTGTGTGAGTGGTATCAGTGACTGTAGTACTCTTCAGGACGTACCTTCCTTCCGATGCCACCTGTTGCTCTTTGTATAAAGTGCACTCCCGAAGGCTTATGTGGCTCAGCAAGGGAGAAGCCAGGCTCTTCCTCTACTCTTAACACAAAAAGTCTGTTCAGCAGGGAGCAGGAAGGGATGTGAGTAATGCCTACAGCGTCACCTGCATGGATTGCATAAGGCATGGTGAGAACATCCCTCAGGTACCCAACAGTGACTTCACAAGACTGACTGAAGCTTCCCTGAATGTAAGATGCCACAACTGGTTCTGCAAGAACAGCAGTATGAGTTAATAGTGGCCTGATCATCCCCCCATGTCTGTGATGGAGATTAACAAACATTACTGCTGTGCATTCCTATACACCAGGCTTCAAGGCCACTCTGCCCTTCAAGTTCTGAAGTGATATATATACAAATGGAAGAGCAGGCTCTTTTAGGGGAACTTGCTGGATTTGGAAATGAAGCAGTTCCATCTTTCAGCCACCAAATCTACATGTTGACTATTACAAAGCTGCAAAAAACCAGAATGCTTTTTGGTTCCAAACCACCTCCAGCTCCATCCTGACCTTAATACTTATAGCTAATAATATAGTTGTTCAGACAATCACAAGGACTATGGTACAGTATCTGCTGTCATGTGACAGTATCATGAGGATTCTGGATGCAGCATCAGCCTGAAAGCACCAGTGCATACTTCAGATGTAATGTGTATGCTGCAAACCGTTGCAGTCATCTCCTGTGGGTGGACCTGTAATGAAGACAGGGGTGACAATCTTTCAAGAGTATGTCATATGTTCAGGTGTAATATGACTTATCTTAACCAGACTCATTAATTAGGCTGGTAAATAGCTCTGTATGTTTTTCTTACACTGTATGTTATACCTTCAGTAGCAAGTCTACATGTTTGCTAAATATAATGTGGAGCCTTTGGAGTATAATAACCTGCTGTTTTTCCTGATTACCTTTATTATCATAGTTGAGGCACTGAGTGCTAAGAAAGCATAGGTGCTAGATTTAAAATAAACCCAAACAACTACATTTAATGCTGGATCCTGACTTTTCTCACTAGTTTATATGGACTGATCATATGAGTTAGGGTTGTAGGCTTAGTCTCTAATAAGAGAAAAAATACAGATCAAATGTACTCCAGGAGAGATAGTATTGTTTTGAAGTTTAAGCCTGTGAATGGGAAATAGAAGTCTTAGTTTCTAATCCCAGTTTTGCTCTAATTTACTTGATGTTCCCTCCCAAGTTATTAGCCCCCTTCTTTCCATACTTATGAAATATACTGAATATATATATATAACTCTTAGTGTCTTAGTGTCTTATGATGGATTTACTAAAGGCTCCTCCCTTGCAGCATCCTCTTCTGAGCTAGATGTGGGAGTGTTTGCCACATATCCAGTGCTGTGTCCTTCCCACCACAAACTCCAACTCCCAATACTTCATATTTGTTCAACCTTTAGTTTCATAGGAGAGCAATGACTTTGCAAGTCTATTATAACTTACTTATTTGTCTTCTGTTGCAAGTTTAGTAACTCTTCCACCAGGACATGTATGTGTGAAAATCCAGCGAGATGAACTATACAAATCTACTCAGGGAACACCTGATGCCCACACATTTAGTATCATTTGTGTGAGACAGGATTTAGAGGAAATGAAATTTGTTTGTATCAAGAACGGACACAGGAAGGACAATTGCTGCAGAAAGAGGCTGTTAAAAAGAAGCTATTGCCCAATAAGTTCTACATTGACAGGCTTGGGAATTTCTGACCTAGTACTGCAGGCTCTTCTGGTTATGTTCAGTACCCTGTGTGGCTTGTGCAGGAAGCCATTCCAGGAGCAGAAGGCAAGGTGTTTGAGGCTGCCTGTGTTTAGATGCCACCTGAACTGACTAACTACATTAAGCCTCAGAATTAAGTCTTACTTTCTTACAGATGAGGCTCTCTTGTGTTTACACTAAAGAACCCTGAATGAGGACCTGGGCAAAGAAAGACGAAAAACACATGAGAAAGCTTAAAATTCCCATCACATCCCCACACTCCTTGGACCGGCCTAGTTATACACTGGGTGAGAATGAAGGGCCCCCCATGCTTCCTCTGGATGCTGTGGACTGGAAAAGTTTTGGATCCAGGAGGCAGGAAAACTTCATAACTTCATCCCAGGAGTCTTTGGCTTCTTTTCCCTGGTACTGGGCAGAGTGCTGGGGTCATTGGCTGGCTTAGTGATGCAGTTGTGAACAGGCTGGGATTTCGTATGCAGCACAAGGGCCCTACAGGTAACACATCTTTTATTAAATTTGTATTATTTGTTTTCATTTTTCTATTTGTTCTTAAAAATTGTGGTAGAATGTTCCTCAAACTGACTGTCTTGAATTGCACTCAATAGTCAAATGCAGCTCAGGTCATAACTGAAGATGTTCTACACATAACTGAAGATGCTCTCCTCAGCAAAGTATTAAATAGTAGATAGAACTCAGGATAAATTCAGCTGTCACTGAATCTTTGCCACCATTTTGAAATGGGTGGTAAAGGAGATTTCTTTGGATGCATTTGAGAAATCAATATGAAGTAAGGCAAAAGCCAGTTCTAAAGAAGCTATGTGCAGATGAACATGAAAGGCTTTCAAATGCTGTTAGCACAGATAAAAGCTTCCTGGACAATTTAACTCCAAGCCAGTAGCTACTAAATCAGTGATGGGTGTTCTGAAAGGCTGTAGCAGGAGGAATACTTTCATCATGGAGGTGATTTGGAGAGAGGTTTACTAAAACTACAAAAGCAACTCCAAGGGTCTTATGCACTTAGGAACGTGTCAGAAACAGGAAAAACAGGAGAATATGAAAAGAACTTCTCAGTCCCAGTTATTCAAGCTAGAAAGCTATGGAGACATTTGTTGTATAAGTCTCTAAATACCAGCCCAGAGAGCCTTAACTTTTTATATTACAGCTATGATGTTCACACTGCTGTTAGGTATTGAGGTGCAACTGCCAAATGCGCTTTACAAGGTGTGTTTGATTTTTGAAATTGTCACTAGGAAAGGGAAAATGCACAGGGGCACTCTCTAACAATAGTGAAATTGTCCAAGTCCTTACTATTGTCTCACTCAGCTGTAGCCTTCCAAAGTACAGCTTAATTTTTTCTGCTCAGAAGGTCAAGCTGAAGGTGATATTCTGAACTGCTGCTGAAGATGAGGCTTTCCTTTGTAACAAGGGATGTAAAGGCTTCAGCTGTGGTGGTACATTTGGGCAGGAAATGCTCTTTGGGTAAGTCTGCTCTGCCTTTCACATATAGACTCAAATCCATTACTGAGCTTCGTCTCTCATTCATAATGGAGGGCCATCTGTTCAACAAGCATCAATGTTTCCTAAACTACCTAGGTATTTACATTACTAAGTGCACTGAAACCGGATAGCCTGTAGAGGTTCTCCAAGAGCACCACTATACGTTCTGTGTATACAGACAGGCTGTGCTTAACAAGCAGCCTGCATTATTTTTGTCAAAATTAGTTCTCAAATGGAGCACTACCTTTTGACTAGAATTACTGTTTACTCATTCCCAATGTGACCTTCACCTGGAGAAAGACATTGTTTTCAGATGATGGGAAGTTGCCATGTTTTGGTTGCGTGTTCCTCCTCCCCAAGAGCCTGCCAATGCAATCTACACTCACTGTGTGAGCACTCCTTTAATCTGTTTTACTACTAGGTTATCCAGGCTAGCTCAGTCACTCCTGCATTTCTATAGCAAATTAAACTACAACATGTGACTCTGCACTGAAGCAAATAATATACGCTCCCATTGCTTTCACCAGCTTTGCTGTGGGAGCAGTCATCTCCAGAAAGGGGAGCAGGGATATGGAGAAGACACAACTGCTCCATAGATTTACCATGTGAGCTAGTGGCCAGGCTCATATTTTACAAATTAAAGAGAATGTCCTTGGTCTTCAGTGATTCCATTGCTTTTGGCTTGTACTGCAATAGTCATTACCAGTGCCAGAATTGCCGTGTTTCAAAATGAATACTTTTTAGTTGTAAAAAATAATAAGGAAGTATGGCTCAGCTAGCAATATTTCCAGTGCTGGAGAATACACTTAATAGCAGTGTAACTCCGGGCAATTAAAAAAAAAAAAAAAAAAAAAAGTACAATTCCCTGCACTGCAATTTCAGACAATGCAATTTGCATTCACAGACTGAAACTGCAGTGACTGATGCAACTTCAAATGTTTCTTTCTCTTTTCAAGGGCATGGTTTCCAATTGAGAGCTACAGCTGTGATTACCAGCTGTCGTCCCTCAACACTAGGGACACATTGAGCATAAACTGCATTGCTTTTCATCTCTCCTCTGTCACAGGGATGAAGCAGTCTTGGATTAAAATATGGATTTAAATGTATTATGGTTAAAAAATGACACTTTATAGCCTAAGTAAATAATATATGCAAGTAGAAAGCAAATAAACAGAAGAATAGCACTTTAGCTGCAATAGAGAGTCCTGTTTTCCTCCCCACTTCTGGGTACTACATGCACCTATCCTTTATATCACACAGGGTGTCAGGGGTTGGAAGGGACCTTGGAGATCTTCGAGTCCAACCCCTGTTCATGTTTAAATTCATGTTTAAACTGTCCCTTAATTATACGGTTACATTTGCAAAAGCTAAGTTGTCAGAATTTAGCAAGAAATTCAGATTTTGAAAATCTGATCTGAAAGGTTGTGTTCCTTCTTGCACAACAAACTAAATCCATTTCTAGTTCTCTTGCACTTGGCTTTTCTCTCACTCAATTTATATCAGCATTATGTTCTATGCTGTTACATGCAAATGAACCTGGAAAAAAATAATAAGAAAGGAAAACTTGGCTTCATGGGTCTGGCTTTGGAATTGAGAACCCAGAATCCCCACTGCCTGTAAATGTGCCTTCCAGCTACCAAGATTGCAAATCCTGTGAATGGGACTGAATTAATCTGTACTAGACCTGCTTTTTAGATTTCTGCTGTTGGCATTACGAGAGAAAAGCTGAAGGATTAAACAAAACACTAGCTACTAGACTATTTGTCACATATTTACCTATAAATACTACAACACCATTCAATTTTTGCTCTGTGGCAATTTATATCAGCTAAATACTTGAGCATTATGTTATTTCTCCTGTAAATGTCTAGTGATACATTGTCCATTGGATCACAACAAATCTTAGTTTTAAGTGCAAAGCCTCAACCAAAAAAGGTCTGTTTGTATATATGATTCCTTGTGGTTTACAAGAAGTAGGTGAGCAATTAGATCTTAGATCTGCTTCTTATTCCTTCTTTGTAAAGGAGGGCAAAAGAGTTGGAATTTGAAAAACAGGGGTTATATTTTCTACACATGATATTTCATTAATAATAAATACTGAGGTCCTCTGAATCTGCTGTTTCACAGAGAAATTAAACTACTGAAATACAGAAAATAGACTGTAATGCAAACAGCATTCAGAGATTTTAACTGGATCTTATGAGCTGCAGCAAGGACCTTTTATTATTATAATGTAGATTGTATTTGCAGATTCATATAAGCTTGAGATATACCCCGCAAAGAACTTAGGAAAATTACATTCATGTAATATAGTGTTCTTCTCTGCTCTGCAATCTCTTTTCTGGTATTTTTCTTTTAAGAGTTATTTCAAGTTTTAAAGGTCTTTTTTTTTTTTTTTTTTCTTTTACAGTCTTTCTCTATATTATACCCTTTTCTAATTGTGAAATGAACATTTGACAAGCTTGGCTGCACTGTCATGCTTTGCAGAGTCGCTCTGAGGATCTGCCTTACTTTGTCATTCCAGGAAGCTACCAATTAATCAAGCTTACTTGACATCAGGAATGTTTTTTAACAAAAGATAAAATATTTAAATAGAATTAGGACTGTCACTTCAAACTCAATAGAAGCATCTATTTTGTATATGTTAAACTTCACCATTCCTGTTGTGAAGCAATGACAGTACATAGTACGTCCCTGATCCCACAAAAAGCATAGTATATTACAGAACAGTTTCAGATGTCCATTCCACCACATTTTCTCTTGATTACTGGTTACTTCCCTGTCCTCTTTCTCCCAACTTCAGCTGTGCATTCTTACTTCTTTTCTTCTGTGTCGGCTTCTCAGTTGTGTTATTTTGACGGCTTCTCTTCCTGCTCATTCACCTCACCAAATACACCATGATGAGGGAGGATAAGCTGTAGTCTTCTGTAAGTTCAGAGATTTTATTGGGAGGAGGAAATAAAAGGTGTGAGGGTGTTGACAGTAAGTGCTTAACTGAGAATGATTTTCTATTAGGGAGTCAAGCTTCTGCCAGAATATCAGTGAATGAAATACAGAATTTATACAGAATAAGATTTTTCTTTACAAGAAAAACAGAAATATATAGGTATTAGGAA
Organism: Megaceryle maxima; assembly: GCA_024605025.1. NCBI lineage: Eukaryota > Metazoa > Chordata > Aves > Coraciiformes > Cerylidae > Megaceryle > Megaceryle maxima. The sequence goes on from JANHGN010002002.1 coordinate 30,606, forward strand.
CAATACAACATAGAATTATTCCTTATTGGCACTGTGGGGCACTGTTTCTTTGACCTAGACTCTTGTATGCTACAGGCAGGCCACAGTACATGAAAGAGAACAGAGAAATCTTGGCAGAAATTAAAATAATGTCATGTCCATTCCACTCTGGGGGGGAAAAAAAAATCTAATATTTAATTGATAAATGGTAAACAGGATGGCAATGCTGAGCAAATTTCCTTAAGTTTATTTGCAAAACAGTTAAGTGGTCATTCAGTTCTCTCTTGCTCTTTTTAAAGGTGAGGATCTGAGGAATTACTCAGCTGCAACTGGAAGATCACAAGAAGGTGTGGGGACAGCTTTCTTTTTTTCCAAATTTTCTGTGTATATTTCTTAGGCAGATGAATTGGAAGTATGCACGCTTTTTTTCAGAGCTAGGAGGCAGTCTGTAAAGGCTTCAGTCAGGAGACTTGGTAAATTTTGAGGACATCTTTGGTCTGGTTAGATTTTTCAGGAAGGGAAAAGGAATAACGGTGTGTTGGTTTAAGCAGAAAACTTGGACTGAAGTTCTGGATTCACTAAAGCTAGCAGTAGATAACAAGGAAGGGAATGGATGCATCCCCTCAGCAGGGGACATCACAACCAACTCACAACATTAGGAGTTCTAGGAATACATTTTATCAGTGTTTGTTGCATTTTGAAAGGCTTTTTGAGGGCTGAGACCTGACTGAGGTCTCTACAACTCAGGATGAATAAAGTGCTTGTGGGCAGTTTGGGATATGGACTGGGCAAGCTGTGTCCAATAGACCTCCATCTGACACCAGACCTTTTGTACTTCTAGGATTCATCAGAGCTTCTAGCTGGACCTTACCATCAAACAATGGGGAAAAATAACCCTCCGTGTTCCTTCTGTCGGACATTGGATTTGAATGTGGTTTATATGAAACTGGTTTTTACAAAGTGACTGGTAACTTCAGACTCATCTAAAGACCTTTTCAAACTAGCTGCACCCCTACCCCACCTATTTAGAAACTGACCCAGGAAGAGTGGTTTGTCTCTACATGCTCCTTGAAAGAATTATAGCTAATCTCAGTTGACCCATCAGTGGTGACCTGCATGAAAATATTTTTAGCTGTAGGCTCAATAAACCTCTTAATGGCTCTTTAAGAAGGGATCCATGAAAAGGTTTTTCTGGATTTTTAAATTCCCATGGGCAGACAGCCCTTGGATTATTGATGTCAAGGGCTGGCTTTCACAGTTTTCCCATTGCTAATAAATATTTTCTTTGGAGAGAACAGTTTGCTTGCATCTGACAACAGGAGAAAGTCCCATGTTTAACAATGTTTTTCCAATTTGAAAAGACTTTTGGACAGATTAATGGGGACAGAGCTGCAGCACATGCTGGAGGAAGGCTGGAGTGCTGCCTGGTATTACAGCAACAAAGCAAGGAGTCTGCTGCCTACAAAGGCTAAAAGGCAAAGGAAAAGGGCAAAGCAGAGGGGCATTCAAGGACAGGCAGTAGCATAAGTGGCAACAGTCCTAATGCCAGGAAGATGCTTGTCTTGGTAATGTAAACCCAGTTGGTGTCACCTTCTAACAGTTACTGTCACGAGTCATTGAAAAGAGCAGCCAATGACTACTGAGCAGGTGCTACAGCTTCCACAGCTACCTGGTGTCTTGAGGATTCACCCTACTTTGATGCAACAGGCTTCTTAAGCCTAGAGGCCATGGCCAAGTGTCTACAAAACAGAGCTCCCAAGACTGATCTTTTTGTCTTTCTCTCTAACCTTCACCCTGTCCCTTTTCTAGCTTTGCCTGTCTAGATGTGTTCCTAGGCCATATTCTGTGCTCCCTAATGCACACCGGTACACCTTAGCACTCTGACTTTAGAGCACACAGCTTTCAAATACCTCTCTGAGAAATAACCTCTCACCATTATCCACATAGCAAATAGAAAGGGAAAACTTTACTTCAGTTGTTCCCTATTGTAATCTTAATTATGTTTCCAAACATAACATAACCTCAGTAATTATTAGGTGTGAAATGCAGCCATTAAATGGATACCTACAGAGCTTTGGATATGGAAGCACTTGCTGTAGGCTGCAGTATGGTGTCCTATATGCTGGTCTATAGAAGAAGGTGGGGTCTAAGATTTGGCCAGATTGAATGAACAGCCCAGTAACAGCTACTGGGCATGGACTGAGACAAACTGAGCTAGTCATGACTGAATCTTGGTATTTCCAGACACTGCACCCTGCTCTTTGGGGCCAGGATTTCCATGGCCCCACACAGAACAGCATTCTCTCACTACTCATAAAAAGTCTGAAAAATGTAAGCAGACACCAAGGTCAGAAGGTGTGTCTACAAGCATATATGTGTCTATGTAATTAAACCATTTATGCTAACAGATTGTGATATGTTTATAAACTGAGGTGTTACTCTATGATGCAGCAGAAGACCTAGAATTGTATTTCAGTGCTTATGCTGCTAGTTCTGTAGATATATGTATTATTTTTCATGGTACAATGGAGGTAGGCAAAGCCACATGGAAGTCTTCTCTGAGTAGAGAGATATCAAAATATGTCCCCTAAATTATGCCAGAAAACCAGATTACTCAGATGAGACATTGAAGGTTCCTGTGCATAATACATGAACTTTGAAATGCCCCTATGAAATGATGCTAAGCTCTAGCTCTAGCAGTGTGCACACTGAAAAGAGCTGAGTGGGCACTCAGTGGGCAGCAGGCTAGCAGACAGGACAGTGCTCCCTGGAAGAGGGGTGCATAGAATTAGAGAATCTTCTTATTCAGAACTTGACTCCAGGGAGATTAATAAACTTTATTCTCTGCTCTTGAAATTGACCGAAGCAAACAAACCTTGTTTCCTCGGTTAACCAAAGTCAGTATTGAGTTAGGAAAAGGACAATCACTATATTTACTCCTATTTTTGCAGTAATATAATTCATTCCACATGACAAGTCAGGGCCAGATCTATCACTGTGGGTAAAGTTGAATTTAAGTTTCTCTGAATGTACCATCTGGGAATTAAGATCAGACTCTGGTTGTTTCACAACATAACTGACAAATCACTCCATGGATAAATTCCCTAGAGCAAGCAAACATTCAACATCTGGGAAGGAAGGGGGGGAGTGGTGAACATGGGGTGGTGGTGTGACACAGTGACCTAGATTAGTAGATTAGAATGGATTGGGGAAGGGGAGAAAGGGATTTTGTGCCTTCCCAGTACATGGACAAGAATTTAAGGCATAAGAAGGTGACAAATACTGTTTTGTACACAGTTTAAGGATTTCTCAGAAGGCACGCATACAGGCATCAGAAATATATCAGGGGGCACCTTTATGTGCCTGGGGTATACAGAGAGCAGATTTGCATGTGGAGGACAGACCGAAAAGTCTCCACCCTTTTGTCACTTGTCACAACAGAGACAGAAACTACAAAAGGTGAGACTTGTGGAAGAACTGAAGGCATATACAGCAGCCGTCTGTTTTTCGTGATGTTTCTTGGGTGAATGGCAGAAAGCAGAGCCCGTGAAGGTCAGTCTCTTCCTGTGCCAGAAGCAGCTGACTGACCCACTAACCAGCTTTGGCTGCACTGTGCTACTGTGCTGTGCCCTCTCCCTTGTACACCCAAGGGAGAGAAGCAGGGGCTGCCCACCAGTCACAGGATAAGATGATTACCAAACGTGCCTGAGCGCTGCGCTGACCCTTGTCTTAAGGTGAAGTTATGCTACAGACAGAGCCAATCCACCAGCTGGTTCCTACCACTGCTATTTGTTTAGCTGCCCCTTGCTAAGCCAATTCAGCTTTCTAACCCAGCAAACTATTCACTTTTGTCTTTCTGAATTTAGCTAATCAAATTGGCTAAGCCTAGGATCAGAGGAGTGGCAGGAGAATGAAGGTAAGATAGGGAGCATACAAACATGGAAGCAGAGGGGGAAGGAACAGAGAAATCAGGAACAGGACAAGGGGCAAAGGGATGAAATATGGAAGTATCAGGAAGTGAGGAGTCCTTAGTCTTGCAATAGAGCAGAGCTGGGAAAGATGCCAATATTCCTGGTCCAAAGAAACACCTACCATAAGCTTCATGATTACTTATTTCAGAATGAGAAATCTTACAACTAAGTATAAAATAGTGAGGAACGTCCCAGAGTGTCCCTCTATATGAGGGGGTGAGAAAATACGAATGAGAAAATGGGCAAAGTAACCATTACAAAAAAGGGACCAAGAAGTGACAAGCAACCACCCATACGTTCTAGGAATACATTCACATATTTCTGCTGTGAAAGCAAAGAGTGTCTGCAGATGCCAACAACTATTATTAGCATAAGGAAAGTATAGTTGGTTTAAGCTGAATAAAGGCTGTGGTGTCCTTTATGTGGCTCTTAGTTTAATTGTCACTGGCCTGGTCTATAAGCATAAGTGAAGATGATCATAGAATCATAGAATTGCTTGAGTTGAAAGGGCCCTTATCTAGTTTCACCCCCCCTGCCATGGGCAGGGACATTTCCCACTAGATCAGGTTGCTCAGAGCCTCATCCAGCTTGGTCTTGAATACTTCCAGGGGTAAGGCATCCACAGCTTCTCTGGGCAACATGTTCCAGTGTCTCACCAGCCTCATTGTAAAGAATTTCTTCCTAATATCTAGTTTAAATCTACCCTCATACAGCTTAAAGCCATTGCCCCTCATCCTATCACTACATGCCTTTGTAAAAAGTCCCTCCTCAGCTTTTTTGTAGGTCCTTTTCAGATACTGGAAGGCAGCTATAAGGTCTCTGCAGATCCTTCTCTTCTCCAGGCTGAATAGCCCCAACTCACCCTCAGCCTGTCCCCATAGGAAAGGTACTCCAGCCCTCTGATCATCTTTGTGGCCCTCCTCTGGACCCTCTCCAACAGATGCCTGTCCTTCTTGTGCTGGGGTCTCCAGAGCTGGATGCAGTACTCCAGGTGGAGTCTCACAAGAGCAGAGTAGAATGGCAGAATCACCTCCCTTCACCTGCTGGACACTCTTCTTTTGAGGCAGCCCAGGATACAGTTGGCTTTTGGGGCTGCCAGGGCACACTGACTACTCATGTTAAGTGCTTCATCAAGCAGCATCCCCAAGTCCTTCTCTGCAGGGCTGCTCTCAATCCACTTATCACCCAGCCTGTATTTGTGCTTGGGATTGTCCCGGCCCAGATGCAGGATCTTGCACTTCTTCAAAGAGTAGAATTATTCAAATGTTTGTGATTTAAAATTTGGCCAAAGGATGAATAGATAAAAATAATTTTTTATATCAGTTCCAGCTGAATTACAGACAAACAACACAGAACAGTTTCTTACTTCAGAAAACTCTTTCTTATGGAAATAATACATCTGTTTCAGCAATTTTCAATTGTAAAAGAACAAAAGAATTGCTTCCACTCTTATTTTTAATAACCAGTTTACTTCCAGTGAGGTAAACTATTTAAACTCATTTGGTTTTAGCTCTGTATTAATATTAATTTGGTTCATATATTTTAGAATTACCAAAATGACTTATTCAGAGGCAATATTTCACTATTCACACTGAAACATTTCCAAATAACCCTTTATTTTCTTCTTCATAGCAAAAAACAATCAAAAAACCCAAAAATCTGTCTGTTTAAATTCTAAATCAGAATGTAATCATTGTGAAAATACTAGAGTTTCTCAGAGGAGGGAAGCTATAAAATCATAAAAAATTGAGTGCAAAACAGCTACAAGATGTATTGATTCTGTTACCATTTTTCAGCTTCTCTTTGGCTGATACAATAATAGGATTTATCAGATATGATATCAGGTCAGGAGGAGATATATGCTTAGAAAAGATTAATCCCAAACTGTAGCAAGTATTTAAATCAAGATCAGCCACTACAGTGAATGAAAAATCTAGCAGAGCATCAGCACAGTGTATGAACTGACACAGTGCTTGCTTGGGAAATCTGCTTCGGTCTTCAAGAATTTAGTCAAAAGTCTTCATGTGAATTTATTTCTTTAATGACAAATTCCAAAGATATAGGCTTATCAAACTAAAAACTATCTTATAAAATGTGTATGGGCTATTCATGTAACAATAGACAATGAACCCTGTAGTATGAATTTGACTGAATCGATTGACTCAGAAATAGAAATCCAGCAAATGTACAACAAGAACATGTATGCAATTTTTTCTTGTTGAGAAACAACAAAAAATACTGTAGCAGTCATCACTGACCTTAGAGTTGTCAGCACTGACATTTTAGAGTTATAAAAATAACTCTAAAATGAACTTACTCCACATGCAATGTCAAATTCCTGGATAAGCTACATGAGTTAGTTTCAGAATGATTCAGTTATAACAGGGAAATGAGATGCTTGTATTTTAGCAGACAAATCTTGGGATGGGCTTCAATTTAGACAACTTTGTTCACCACAGTGTTTTAAATGAGGCCTTCAGTCTCTTCCTGTGGATGCCAATAGAAGTTTCTTGAGTGATGCAGACTGTGATGCTAATGTTACGTATGCAAATTGTCTCCAGCTGAAGAAGTAACCCGAGTTACATTTTAAAGATCAATGACTGGACGGAGAGGGAATCTATCTTTCAACTGTCATCTTGTGTGCTCTCAAATCCTTCACTAATTTGTCCTGCCAAGTTGCTTATAAGATTGTTGCACAACAGTGAGAGAAGTGCTAAGTCCTGACAAGCACTTACTTTGTAGAGAGGTGGTTGTTTAATATTCTTTTGACATCACATCCTGTACTGTTGTGTGAAACCCAGGCCTTAATTCTCCAAAGCCTTATGCCTGTGCTTAAAGGATGCACTCCAGGGTCTCTAGTCAAAAGGAAGACTCTCCCTGGCCTCACTTATCACTGTAAGATTGTAGTATGAGTTTGAGTGTACTATAAGAAATTCCTTTTCATACAACAGTTTCAAAATTGTTAAGAAGTTGCACTGGTCTGAAAGTACTAATCATTCACTGGGGACACCAGGCAACTTCTCAGCATTTTATATGTAGAAGACAACTAATGTGATTACATAGATGTGTTTAATCTTAGCTGTCACTGTCTGCCCCTACCTTTGCTCCTTCTCTTTGCTGTTTCCTTCAATCAAAGATGAAGCAAGAGCCACCTTCTGTGGAACATGTTTTAGTGGGAGAATGGCAGTAGTCCCCATCTTATTCACCATTAAGGGTAGCATGTTCATAGCTCCCTTCTCACTTCAAACCATTCCACAGCTACCTGCAGACTCTTCTAGTTATCCCCACTCCTCAACTAAGTTCATGCCACATAGGTTGCATGTCCCCTTTCAGTTAATCACTGCTGTCCTATTTTATGTGTATAGAACACCACTTTGTCTTTCTGGTACAAGTTTTATACTACTTTTCTCACTGAAAATCATCACTGATGTAAGGGGCACCACTCAAAATAGGTGTTACTCAAGCAGAGCAGTTTACCAATTTCCAAAACTAAATGCAAATTCACGACCAAATTTGAAATGCGAGTGCAATGATTTGCAACAATTGAAGGACTGGACCTGGCATTTCTTTTTAAATCCTATTACCAATGGATAGGGAGTTGCTGATTTATAATGGCATTTAAACAACTGGTGATGTTGGATTTCTACAGTATATTCTTCCCGATTGTGAAGTTCTGTAGGATTCCTGGTTAAGTTGGGAGTTTAACAGCTTCTCATTTTCTGCCCTATAGATTACTTGCCTACTAAACATCTAGATCATATCTAGTTCCATCTAGATGAAAATGAAATGGCAATTAGAACAACAAAAGGAATTGAGTATTTCCACCACCTCTCTTGAAACACTTGATCCCCTGGAATAAAATTTACAGTCTAAAGTTAAGACTGTGCCAAAATTTTCTGTGCAATACTTGGGAAGAATGGTGAATTCTTCAAAATGGGATTTACAATAGCCAGAGCCTTGCACAATTAGCTGCCGAAGATAACTGACAAGATGATGATGAGGACAGCTGTTTACTTTAAGCCAGTGAGAGATGCATAGCTTAGATGCCTTCCTCACTGACCTTAAGTAACATCCTTCCTCTAAAGAGAGAAAGAAAAAGCTCTCTATTCCTGTTAAAGCAGAGCTATAGGATAAAGAGCCTTCCCCAAGTCCTCCTCCTTGCACTATAATTCAACAGTTAAAACAGATGTCCAGGCTGAAGAGGATCGTTTATGACAACTCCTGTAACACACCTGGTTGATCCATAGATGAAGCTTTATGCAGCTCTGATAGTTTCAGCCATTCTTCTCTTGCTATGTTCTGGAAGAGTTGCTCCGAATTTCCAGCTCCACAAACAAGGTCCTCAGAAACCTTTTGGGAAAAGGCAGACAAGAAGTTGTCATTTCTTTCTTTCTTTCCTTTTAGGAAGCCTAGAGGCTACAGAATTGATTTAGTGTGACTGGCCACAACTGCCACCAGACAGTTGTCCAACAGCTTCACAATACAGGGATAACTTCCATTAAGTCCCTCAGATCTCCCATATAGCTGATTGGAACAGAAAGGTCCCTAAGCACTGTGCAGCACACCTTGTGCATCACCCCCATCTAGGCTGCCTCCCCTCCCACCCTCAGTCTCTCAGCTCCCCTCACTCTCCATTACGTGACAGCGAATGCCTTTCCCCAGGTCACCTGGCTTACATATGCAGCAAGTCCACAGTGAGTCCACGTGTGGTTAGCAGTTCAGCAGCAGAATGTTTTAAGTTGAGAAACACCCCAGAGGAAAAAAAGTTATTTCCTGGCAGTGTAGTTCCTCCAGCTAGTCCATTGTGCATGGATGCTTGTATGAGCACAGCCAAGGGTGGCAGAGGGCTGGTAGTGACTGCATAGGTTGATAATGTTGCCCAAAAGCTCCCTAGAAGTTTTTGCTTTGCAAGGCAAACTGCACAAGCTCCCTTGGGCAACCTTCTGTGGCACTTGTGAAGTCCGTGCTCCTTTTGTGCTGGCACTTCATGGTTCTGTCATCCAGCCTGTGGCTTGGTTTAGCTATATGCAGCGTGTGACTTTCTGGTTTAATTTTCTTTCCTTCTCCAACTGGAAGTAAAAACCCCAAGAATTCCAAATCCCTGGTATTTAAAGAATCAGTGGAACCAGGACTACTTATAACAAAGGCCTTTATTTATGCACAGTGCATATGTTTATATTCCACCCACACACTCTGCTGACAGCATGTTCAGCTCCATAATCTCCTCTCCAGAATTTCTTACCACATATTCAAATGTTAAGAAGGGGCTAATGCATGATAAGCAGCTTACTGGTTACTATTTAAATGAACAATAATTTCCTTTTATTGCAAATGTTAGTTCCACACTGTTCTCACAAGTTTCTACCTCTCAGGGGTGCTGAAGGAAAGGTCAGCTGTTTCTGTGCCCACAGTTTCACAGTAGAATGGGAATCTTTGTAAGAAAATAATCTTCATGTGTATTACTTGGCTGATAGATTGTTGTGCTGTAAGAGAAGATTCAAAATGCCTCATAACACTTGGGAAATATACTGTTCCGTATATATGTATCTATAGAACAATTCCCTAAATATTATTGGTCTTAGAGTTGGGAAGACAAATATCTAGTCTTCAGAGCAGAACCAGGTTTGAAGTCTTTTCTTAGGTCAAGACCAAGGAAAGGGCTTTGCTGAGAATCTGTCTCAGCAGCTGTTGTGAGGTATTAATTACTAGGCCTTTTTATTACAAGATATTAGGTGTTTAAGATGCAACATTATTTGCCACCCAGCAGTTCACGGATATAGTAATATACCTAATTGTAATTAAAAATAATGGCCAGG
>JANHGN010002003.1:0-28016 GCA_024605025.1 Megaceryle maxima
AGGTGCCTCCCAACCCCTACCATTCTATGATTCCATGCATGACATGTATCCTTTGCTTTCTTTAAAAGTTATGAAGCTTTCTAGATTCAGAGAGGTAGAAAAATGTAGTAGCAACCATTTCTGTTTGCAATGTCTCAAGTAAGAAAATGAAAACTTCATGGAAGCAGAGAACAATGCAGAAGGAAGACAGAAATACAAACCTTTAGAAAAAACTAACAAGAAAAACTCCATGACTATAACAAAAAGTTTTATTGGATTAAATTCAACATGAAAATTAGATTGCTGGCTTAACATATCTGTCCATTTCTGTTAACATAAAGAATTCCTCTTTCATTCCCATCACTCTTGACAGCAGAGGAGATATCCAAGTCACTTGGTGCTGACAACCAAACCTGGCACTCCAGATGAGACATGCAAGTACTTGAAATGATTTAAGCTAAAAATTTAGGTGTACTGCACACAGGAGTTTGGACTAATGCTTCAAGTTTGCTTAAAGAAGCATAATGATATTTTAAAATTTATTTTATTATTAGAAGTTTTGCTTCCCCAGATATAAAGTAAAAAATAAGTATAGCAAACCACAGCCCACATCTAAAAGGTGTTTCAGAGCAGACACTTTCTGTAATAGAATCCTTTTATTTTTTTCCATAGTCACTCCACCCACCAAATACATAATTGAAAGAGCAGCTCAAGTTTGCAGTGACTTAGAGCAACTATTTCTTCCAGCAGACATTAGGGAGCTTTAATAGCATCTGTCTCAAAAATTCACTAGCTACTCCAAGTCCCATTAACTGAAAATATATGTTTAGGAGTACGTCCTTCATCACAGTGTTCCTAGTTGCTCCCTGCTAACAGCTGTGAAAGGATCTGCTCTAGAGTAATTAGGTTCTTAACCAGCACGGAAAGAACAAGGACTTTCCAACCCACTGACAGTAACATTTGGGTTATTTTTAAACGTGCAGCCAACGTGTACTTTCACACCATTGCTGAGAAGGGTAGCAGCTGGTCTGTTAGACTGCATTGCTAAGATCAGAACATTATACATTACATCTAGGTGGGAATATTCTGGTCAATTCTACCCTTAATCTTAACTCCCCTTCCTGTAACTACAAGGTGTGCTTTACACACCTGTGCTGTTAACCACATTACTAAAAGCAGTCTGATAGTAATTCCACTTCTAGTCTGAGAAGCAAGAATCAATCCTTCAAGCCAGCAAACTGGCAGGATTCAAACTACACCTATATATTTGTATTTGATACCACAATCAACTCTGCTGTTTAGCTAGCTTATTTCTTTATAGCTTTGCAAGTAAAAGACAGAACTCTAAAGTATAAATTGCTAGTACATTCACGATTATAGCATAACCTAATAAACTGTAAACATTAGGGTAAGAAAAAGTGACTACCTATCTAAAATACTTTTACACCATTCCTATTCTTCTGGGAAAAAAACCAGAGTGTAACAGTGCTTAAGAACTCAAGTTTCTATTTCCACAGATAAGCATCGACGGGAAGTCCTGCTGAAAAGTTGTCCTAGTGTCAAAACAAGTGTCAAGTTATTATTGATTTATCACTTTGGAATAAAAGAAAGGGTCAATAAGCTGCATTTGAGAGAGTTCACAGCCCTTCCTCCTACATGTCAGTAAGGCCAGACCCAGAAGAGCTGCTCAGTTCCAAAAGCTATGGAACTTCACCTAATTAATACCTGAGATCACTAATGACCAGCTATACAAAAGGCTGGAGTGTCAATACAAATTACTATTGCAAATGCTTGAGTGTAACATAGGATTGAAGAAAAAAAGATGAATTCAAGCTATTCATAACCATACAAATAAGGAAATAAGGACATAACTGTCTCAAATGCAACTTTAGAAGCCTGGGGAAAATAAAACTATTAGAAGCAGAATAATTTCTTTTAGTATTTCATTTAAATATAATCAGATTTAAAACCTCATTTGCTATGTATTATGCTGGAACATTGCTGCAGAAATTCCACCTGTTCCAAGTGTACAGTTGCATTGTGCTCTATTGTTAAGCCAGTTCTCCACAAGACTCCATGGATAAGGCAGGACAGATTAATTTCATATGGCCCTCCCTTCAGAATACATGATTCACTGGGGAAAAAAGCATTTTTGCTTTTGATGGCTTGCAGGCTATTTTTAGAGGTTTGAAGTTAATCCAGCTCTGAGCTGCTCTAGCAGAAATACATCCTCTCAGCCTCCACATAGGCATTCCGGACGGTCTGCTGGGGCAAAAATTTTGTCTGGGTATTAGGAAAAATCAGGCTAACAATTTAACAACTGAGGCTGCTTAAATGCTTCTGTTCCTACCCAGATATTAATGCAGACAAGTGCCTGCTCACAGGGAGGGTACTGCTCTCCCCAGGGAAGAGTTTTCAATTCAGGCTGGTCTTTTTATGTATTAAAAGTCTTGCAAATTTTCACCTAAATTCCAGTCTCAAGAAAAACCACAGATCCTCCAGTTTGACACCAACACTTAGGCACCAAACAAAACTATCCGGGTGAGTAGTGCAAGGGGTTAGCTGATGGCACCAAGACGGTGTACACTGCTAAAGATGTAGGCAAACCTTTCAAACAAGAATATGGAAGAGGGAACAGATGGTTTCATGCCTCATCTACAGAGAGCTGCCCAGTGACCTGGCAGAGCAGTACACTGGTACCAGAAGGCAAATGAAGTGTCCTCAGAAATGGGATGAAGCGACTTAAATATTCCCCTGGTTTATAAGGATAATGAAGATACAAAGTATAGACTTGAGCAGATAGTACCACACAAAAAGGCAAGATTCTTAGAATTGGATTTTAAGTAAAAGCTTATTCTGAGACAGCTGGTTCCCTGGCAAGTTCTGTTCATCCCATGAGCAAAGGAGGAAAGGGAGAGGGAAGGTGAATGCTGAGTTTGTGTCTAAACTAAAACCAGGATGCTAACATACTCTTATTGTGCTGAAGAAGTACACACGATCTTCTGCGAGTTTCATAACCATAACCCTACATGCATTTCACTCCCTGATTCGGCAGAAAACATAGAACTTCTGGAAATACTGCTGCAGGAGAACAGATCTAACTTTGCACATCATTCAAGATACATATGTCATCAGTAGATACAGTTGTCCTGACCTACTGTAGGACATTAAACCTGAAAACCCTCAGGCATGCAGAACTTACCCACAACCAGAGCCCTTAGTTATAAATCAAACACATTAGTCAAAACTGACATGAAGCTGCAGTTTTAGATCTAGATGCTGAAGCAGCAATGCTGCCCCACCTCTTCCCACAGCTCAGAAGCAGCACCTAAATGAAGAACCTGCAGGAACTGTTCCAGTTAAAGCACTGTACAAGCACTAAATGCATTTCCACAGAATTATACAATCATAGAATGGTTTGGGTTGAAAGGAGCCTCAAAGATCATCTCTTTCCAACCCCCCTGCCATGGGGTGGGGAGGGGGGGGGCACCTCCCACTAGACCAGGTTGCTCAAAGCACCATCCAACCAGGTCTTGAACACATCCAGTGATGAAGCATCCACAGCTTCCCTGGACAACCCGTGCCAGTGTCTCACCATGCTTGCAGCAAAGAGCTTCTTTCTAATTTCTAATCTAAATCTCCCCTCCTCCAGTCTGAAGCCATCACCCCTCCTCATGTCACTACAAGCTCTTGGAAAAAAAAAAAAAATCCCAGCTTTCTTGTAGGCCCCCTTCAGATACTGTAAGGCTGCATTAAGGTCTCCCCTGGAGCCTTCGCTTCTCGAGGCTGAACAACACCATCTCTCTTAGCCTGTCCTCAGAGAGGTATTCAAGCCCTCAGATCACCTTCATGACCTCTTCTGCACCATCTCAAACAGGTCCATATCCTTCTTGTGTTGGGGGCTCCAGCGATGGACACAGTACTCCACCTGGGATCTCATGATCACAGAGTAGAGGGGAAGAATCACCACCCTCAACCTGCTGCCCATGCTGTTTTTGATGCAGGCACTGATGTGGTTGGCTTTCTGGGATGAGTTTTGCAGACTGGAGTCTCAGTCACCCAGTATCAGCAAACAGGGGAGAGGGGGCACACCTGCTTTGATAGCAAGCAAAATACATCATTTCACTCAAAAGATATAGGTTGATTTGGGTAGGTGTGCTCATCACTCTCAGACAAGTTCAGCAGTTTTGCAGTATAACCTCTGTTCTCTTACAACAAACTGAAGACAGCTAGAAAAGGATCCCAACATCATGACTGGCACAATAATCCCACCCTGCTCTGCAGGAATTGTGCTCAGCCCCAAGAGCTGCATCCAGTTGAGCCAGAATCCAAAGGTCTGTGCCCAGCAGACACAATAGACAGTTCTCAAGCCAACTGAGCCAAGACACAAAATTCACTTGAGAAGAGTAAGAGTGCGAAACAGTGGCTTTCTGAAATTAACACTAAGCTCTTCATCTTTATCTGACCTCCAAATTTGGGTTGTTTTTTTTTTTTCCACATCTCCTGCCAGACATTTATTCAAATACAATGAAACACAAACAAGTCAATGTACTTCTTCCCCATGCTAAGGCTGAACAGAAATTGTTGTAAAATGCCTTCTCCTTTCAGAACAATATTCTGAAGGCACTCTGTTCCTATGGTGATGGGGTTCTACCTAGAGGAGGGAAACCACTGCCTAGAAGAAAACCACACAGGATCAAGACTGAAATGCATCCAAGGACAATCTGGATCCAGAGCTTTTCCATTTGTTTATGTAGGATGCCTCAGTGAGGGTTTTTGGTTTTTTCTACCGCGACATGATCCCAAAGGAGTTACAGCACTTACTGTGCCATTCTGTCTCCACTAGACATTTGAACTGTACCTGTATTGATAAAATTGGAATGTATTAAGAAAATGTCAATTGTTTCCAACTGCATACAATTTTAAGCTTAAAAATCCAATCTCAGTTTATAAAATAAATTCAACTGATTATACAAGGGATATAGAAAAATAACAGGCATTTAAAAGCACAACAATAATTCCTTCTTCTCTTCCCCTACCCCACCTTAGGAATCAATATTGTGAAGTTAATTTTGCTTCCTTAACAAGACATTTGCATGTTCTGCAAATACCAGTGTTACTATTTTTACTATTTTACTATTACTTTTTTTTTTTTTACTATGTTTATACACGTATAAACTACATAAGGAGAGAGCAGTGCTGATGTGGTATTAGCAAGAATTACTGACAAAAATCCATTTACGTACGGGCTTAAAGATTAAACAGAACTTTACACTGAGACTGATTTAGGGTTTTGGCTTTTTAGGGTTGGTTTATTCGGGTTTTATTTTTGTTGCTGTTTTGTTTGGGGTTTTTTTTAATTATTATTTTATTTCAGTAAGTGGTGGGGGAAAAGAGACTAGAATGTAGCACATCAGTGAAACAAAGCTTTACTCCAGAGGCCCAGCCAAGTATCCTGCAGCACTACAATTCATGTAATCTAACTCAGAAGACCCTTGTAATATTTCTTAGACTTTGGACAGGTTAAGATCACAAACATATGAAAACAACGCTTTTGCGTGAGGACAACTGAAAAGCTGACACAGCTCATCTGAGTCACATTATCATTAGGATTGAGAATCAAGTTAAAGGCAGGAAAGCAATAGTTCCTGAAAGTTTGCCAGTATTACTTTCAATTTGCCCTCTCTTCACTTTCTCTATTCTCCCACAAAAACAAACAAAAAACCCACAACACAAAAAACACAAACCCCACCAACCAAAAACAAAACCAACAACCCTCAAGTTCTTGGAAAAAGAGGGTAAATACGTCATCTAGTAAATGTCCCACACTTTCAGGGTTCAGTTAGTGTTCATCTATCAGCACATACAAAGAGCTTTACTGGCAACTCCCACACAGTACACACGTGAATGGACAAGTACAGGGGAGTTGCTGAAGCCAAGGTGCAGCCTTCAGACACTGAGCCTGATCCTGAACAAATGAGATCAGTCACATTTAATTTAGACATAACTCTGTGACACAGTAAGTAATATGTATGTGTACACACACACGTATACTTCCAAGTGTAATTATAATATCTACACCCAAAGCATTACATAAATTAATACAATTAATAGTGAACCTCAAATTGCCCTGGTTGTACTTGACTCAGTTCTATCAACTTAATTATTCTTATCTGAAGAGAAGCATTTACTCAGAGTTTTTCACAAGCTTAAATAAGGTAATTTTAAATAACTTTACACTGGTGCCCTAAGTCTCACTGGTATAAGCTAAGCAAAGAACACCTGAAATGGATCACACCAGTGACAACAGAAGTAGCTCATTGCATCTGGAAGTGCTGAGAAACATTGACTGATGTAACCTGGATAATGCTTAGTTTATAAACTGCTCAGAGATCCTTGAACACCAGGGCACTCCAGGTCTGCTCCAAAGCCTACTAAGTTTTAATGTGTATCTGAGGACTGGGGGGGTTGGGGGAAGGGTGTTGAGAGGGAGAGGCAGGAGCAAGAGAGGCTACAAACTCTATATTTGCATCTGATAAAGAACAGTAGCTATTTATTAAAATACTGATCTCAGGAGATAAAAATGGAAATTCAACACTGTTTACCTTAAGGACTCACTTGTATTTCAGCTGGAAGTGTTGTTACTTGTGCTGCTGTTAAGGCTTCTGCAGAATATATCTACTGCGCCTACATTTAAATTGTACCATCTATTTAAACCTCAAATTTGCAGTGAGGAGCTTCTCTCCAAGTTGAGCCCCTTTCCCTGTTGCCCTTAACATGCCAGGTTTTTGGCAAAGCCTTCAGAAAAATTTTACAAATAAAAACATGGACCAGTCTCTCACTTCTGGCACCTTACTACAAGCCAAACTTCTTTCCTATAGAGCATTAAAAGTCAGTATGTGCCACAGCAAAATGTATCAAAAGGACAGCTTTAAAATATCATCATGTCTAAATAAAAGCTGGAATTCCAAACCATGACTGTAGCCAGGGGGAGTTTAAATACTAAATATTGTGAGATCTGACAAAGGTTAGCCCCTCCAGATAATTGCTTTAGCTTCTTTTTACCCCATACTTTGCCTCAATCCTTAGCCTGTATTTTGGAAGGCCACTGAATTCCCTGACTTCCTATATGGCTATATTGCAGATTCCCCCCCTTCCTCTAAATGATTGATGCAATGAAATAACAAGCATGGCTAGGAAAATCTGTGACACTCCCCACACAATTATTTTAAAACACTTCACACAGCTGCCAGCTCTCCCCTTGACAGCTGGCTTTGGCTTCCCTCCTGGCCATGGACTGGCTTCTCTCCACAGTTACAAAATTTCAGCCAGAGGCAGGAAAGAGAATGGAAGTATTTCAAGCTCTTTGCAAGTGCTTTATTCCCAGCCCC
This sequence comes from Megaceryle maxima, assembly GCA_024605025.1. NCBI lineage: Eukaryota > Metazoa > Chordata > Aves > Coraciiformes > Cerylidae > Megaceryle > Megaceryle maxima. The sequence continues at coordinate 7,371 of JANHGN010002003.1, forward strand.
CCAACCCCCCCCCCCCTTCAGTCCTAGACTGCATGCTTTTGGGTGACACCAGCATGCTATGTATCGGCTGAATGTACTACACAGGAAGAACAACAATGGTGCAGAGGAGTCTTTGTACCGACCTTCAGGCACGCTGATGAACAAGAACAGGACTTTGTTGTTGTTATCCCCAGAAAATACACATCCTACCCCAGCAGAATCCTTAAATTAATTGCTACCAATAGTCCAACTGACTTCATTAACTACTTGTGTGCTTGAGGTCAACACGTTTTTGAAGGACTAGCAAAGCTAGTCCATCCTGCCTGATGCTAAACTTGAACCTTATAGGGTAAGAGAGAAATTGAACACTATTAATCAAACTGTTAAGGTAACTTCACAAAGCATTTATTCCTCAACTTGCACTTGAACTTACAGCCTGTAATTCATAAGTCTCAGCTCCTTTAAAGCCAAAAGCACTTATATCCAGTTTTAAAATAAATGCGGAAGAGCTGTAATGTTATCCCCACGTTTTGAGCATTTTACTCCACATGAAACCATCTCCAGTAGAGTAGAACAGCCCTCATTATTTATTTCAGTGTATGTTCAATTATTCAAACACCATCCCAATTTCAAAGACAAAATGAGTTCCTAAATACATTTCATTTGCAAGTGTTAATACTGGATTATTCTTAAACGTCTATTGTGAGATTCTAGCACAGCTACATGTACTTCTACATCAAAGATAAGTGCCTGCTGTATTAATAACAAACAGCTCTCCAGTTCCCCATCTGCAGTTCTTGCTGTAAGTGACAGAAAAGTAACTCATGACAACTCCTAAAATTCACCTCCAAGCAAAAATATGCATTTGTGGTTTGTATTAAGAGCACATAACTGCAGAGCTCCAATATGTCCTTATCATGCTTCTGAAGCCTCAAATAACTACTTTTGTGCTGCTGACATTCAGCCTGTTGATCTATCCAGAAAATTCAAATAATGCCCTACCCTGTGGTATGCACTAATTACCTCAAACACCAATTACAAGTCTAGCAAATCCATTTGGAAGGGGTGAGGGTTAAAAGCTTGCCAGGACATGTTATTTAGTAGTATTAAATTTGAAATCTATTATCATTCTGTGTTGTGCAAGCTAGACCAGAGTTAAGCTGATTTACCAAGACAGGTTATGCTGCATGGCCCTGAAACACATGATCTGGAAACAGGAAGCTTATCTATAAAAAGATGCATAAAAAACCAAGCTCATGTTCTACTGCAACACACAGAAGATGAAAAAAAGTCATTAGTTGAATATCAACACCCTATTTCAAGCTCACTGGGGTAAATTCACTGCCATCTCTTCCAAATAAAACTAAGTCAACATCTACACAAAAAGAAGCTACTACAATTATTCTATAATTATTGATAGAGATATTACAGAGCTATAATTTTTGTTAGCAATTGTGTAAGTTGAGCAAAATGATGCTAATGCACACAAAGCGACTTCAAAATATCAGACTAATATCACAGATAATTACTGGGATGAGTAAAAACATTAGCAAGGACACTACAGCTATTCCACTATACCCAATTTCTACACAGTGGGTTTCTACACCCAATTTTATACCCAATTTCTACACCTGGGGTTTATAGTTACTTTTTGTTCACCTTTAAAAGTCCAACCAAACCAGACAGACTGCATCACTGGATGATAACCTCCAAAAGAGGAAGGAAAGATTATACAAAGAAGGTGATAGCCTTTTTAAACCAAATCATCAGTTCACATCTAATTTTGTCAGAATACATTAAAAATTGGACCAAAGTGTCCTCACTTTATTTGGTGTGATAAACAGACATCAACTGGCCCAGTACTTGTATTAGAGTAGCCGAGTCTATAAAAAGAAAGCCCAAAATGTCAATCTAGAAAGCTGATCACTTTGTGACAGATAGAATTACCAAAAATACTTGGTTGCATGTCCAAAGTCTTTGAGTGAAAGCCTATGAAAGACAACTGGAGTGGAAGAAGGTTGGTTAATTACTGCCATTCAAAGCCACCAGTTAGCTGAACGAATGTGTCTAATACCTTCATAGCTTCATCCCTTGTTATATCAAAAGCATTTAGAGAAGTAGCTTATTTTATTTGCTCTTAATACATAATGAAACCAAATACAAGAATGGTAAGGCCAAGAAGATAGAACTTGCATTTGCTTTATTTAGGCAAAGAAGTTTCAAATTTACCCTTGCAGCTTGTCACTGTTAGTAACCATTTAATCTTATGTATAGGCATATATATACACACAATTTCCTTTTTGTCTGGAACCATACTTGGCTAAATTCTGTTAATTTGATTGCAATCTGTAGAAGTAACAAATGATTGAAATAAAAACTGATTCTAAATGAGCAGAGATACTGTTTTGAGACAAATAGGAAGCACTGGGAAAAGTATTACCCCCTAAAGAAGAAAACTCATGATAGAAGTGGGATAGACAGCAAGCAACATGCTTTGGAGACAGACACATGACCTATCCTCAGAAAACAAAGAGAGCTCCAGAAGATGGAAAGCATGGATTAATATACCAGACAAGTGCTCTAGTACTCATGCTTCTTGTTTTAAAGTACGCTCAGTTTGCCAGCCCTCATATGAGCAGGATGAAAAGAACAATAGAAAAAAAGAATATATATTTGTATACACACTCGCTTAAGGATCTGACAATCTTCAGATGACTACCACCAGAAGGTCCAAATGCAGCATGAAATTATCAAAATAACATCATCACATTTTGAAAGACATTAAAGCTGACTAAATCGCAAATTACCTTCCAGGTGGAATTTCACCTTATACTTCCACCAAGAAAAGGTCATGCTACGTGAAGGGGTGAACTCAGCCTCCTGGCACAGAACCTGAGAGCTGAGAAACTACATCACCTGCAGCAGGTTCAAATTATATCTCTCACTTCTTTGAGGGGCTAGAGTTCCAGGCACTGTACAGCACAAACTCAGCACCCAGCACTGATTCTAAAACAACCACATAAACAAACTGATGTCAGAAAGGGACAAGAATGACACGTACTTCAAAGATCTGAGACAAGGGTTATGTTAATTCTTCTGTACCCACTTCCCATCACTGAAGGTTTCCATAATAATGGAGATAAGTACATTCTTACGCAGGCTGCTCCTCACTCTTCAGCACTTACATCTCCTGTTACTTTATCACAATCTCTGCCTTGAGCTTCCCCCCAGTACACAACTATTAATCTTTTCAATCATTTAGGGAAAGTCTTAAATTCTTACTTACCAGCTTAGTTCTTTCAGTAATTCAAAGGGTAAGTAAACCGTATTTTAATTCTAAGCATTCATCTCAATACACTTCAGTTACAGATTATACTGACATGAGATCCCACTAAGGGTCAGTTAGACAAGCTGACCCCATGCCTCCTGGAGTTGAGCAATTTTAACCAACACAGTCAGCCCTTACTGAGGTGGTTACAAAACAAGAAAGATCCACAACCCTCAGAATCTGTAAAGGTTGGGAGGCTCCTCCTTAAATACCTGTAGACAGACCATCTGGTGATCTTCAGGTCCTCTGCTTTAAACATTTTTCAGTACTGACTACAGGAATACTGATGCAATTTCAGACTTTGAATTAAAAATATCAGTAAATATTTTCTAATCAAGATGAGACAATCACAGACACCTATTAATTGGATTTCTTGTAGCACTTCTGGTTATGTGTTCTGAATTCCTTTCAAGGAAGGAAAGAAAGAAGGAAGGTCATGTTGTCTAGGCTGACTGTTCTGGAAGGATTTTCTTTCTTTTCTTACATAAAGAACAAGTTTGTCATTCATGCCAAAGACCCAACACCAGATGGTTTCAGTAAAAAGCACCAGCACTGTAACTAAGTTTTCCACACCTACTTTCATGAAATTTGAATTTTACCAACACTCTTCACATATGGTAAATGGCAAAACTCAGTCTGAAACAGTGCTGGAGACCCTAACAGCTACGTTTACATCCATTCATGATTTAATTCCTCATCAGCTGAAGCTTCAATCTCCAACACACACAATTGATGTTGCTAAAGAGCATACAGCACAGGAAACAACAAATAAGTCTGTTGTCGGATGCCATTCTTGGCTGCTCAATAACCCGCTCCTACTGGCAGCTCAAGCACCAAACAAAACAGACTCAACAATTTTAATAAATATCCTGTTGCTTTGCCAGCAGTCCAAGTTACTGAGAGCCCCAGGGTGAAACTGCCACATTTATTAGCAATTCTGGCTGATCCATTTACTTGTTATAAACAAGCGATCAGATAGCAATTAATTTTGCTTTAGTTTCTTTTCTTGTCTCATTTTATGGGTGTTTTAATGATCAAGCAAACTTCTTAGTATGCCTTTTTATGCTGCAGTGCTAGGATTTCTTCTTTAGCATAACTTGTTGTGAATTTTCATTGTTTTATCATGTGCTTAAAGTGCTGTACAGTAGCAAAAGACTGCTGAACTAGGACATTGTTTCATGGTTACCCACAACTGCAAGTAGCTTCAGCTCAAGGAAGTCTGCCCACTTGTTATTTCTTACCAGATTTTAAAATAAAATAAGAAAATCCAATTCTAAGAACACATACTAGAATGCCAGCATACATGAAATCATTAGAAATACCAGTTGAAAAGTGTTCTCCAAGAAAGCAGCAAAAAAAAGCTGTCTTCAACTTTAAACTATTTGAAGTCCAAAACCAGAAGAAAATCCAATTTATAAACAGGGTCTGGCTACTATACAAGAGAACCATTTGAAGGCTTTCTAAGGTGAAACTGTATTTGGATGTTTCATGCATTAATGACATAACCACTAGGGAAAAAAAAATGTCCAGCGATTTGCCTAGTCAAATACACTGTAGGTACTACATTAAAAGACTTTTTTAATAAGAATACAGATCTCAGCATAAAAATCTCATTGTGCCTCATTTTCCCTGCCTCCAGTTACAAGTTGTGCCATATTGCTCTTACCTGTAGAGCTTTAAAATACATATTTTCAAGGAGAGCAAATTATAGCCATTTCAGAGTAGAGACGAAAGTCAGGCTCTCTCCACCTCCTACAGCTGCTATACTTAGCAGCAGCCACACAATCACTGCTTATCAAGTCAGGCTACATTTCACAGCACAGGAAGGCAGGATAAAAATTACATCGTTTTCTTAGGCGTAGTAAAAAACATCAAGAATTAGAATGATGCATTTTAGGCTCATTCTAAGATGCAGTAAAAAAAACCAAACTAAGGCTCATTTCTCAACATCTTTGCCACCCAAGAGTTTCCTTGAATGAGCTTCTTCCTCCACAAGCAGATTGGTTATACTTACAGTTGAGTGCACAGAGCAATGAGATGGGGAAAAGTAATGCCCTCTGAAAACAGGGAGGAGGAAAAGCTATTTAACCAGAGATACCTTATTTTTCCCTTCAGTCCCAGCTATACTATATTTAGTACGCATTCCACCTGTGCAACAACCACAGAATGTTTTGTTGGACAAGGAAGGACAAAAGAATATCAGTAGCTGTTTTGCCATGTTTGGCTGACTAAGGTAAAATAAAGCCCAGGCTGTGAAATCCCCTAGAATCAGAAAGATTTTTGTTTGTGTTTTGTTATTTTTTGCGGGAGTTTTTTTGTTTGTATGGTTTTTGCTTGGATGGTTGTTGCAGGGGTTTTTTAGAATAAAATCTAGCAGGTAAATGTAAGTTTTCTAAAGCATAAGTTATTCTCCACATTACTTTTATGGAGGGAAATGTGTTTTGATGGCAAGAAAAAAAAAATCAATTAGTGAGCAGGGCTAGGATTTTCAGTGTGCATTCTTATTGCAAGGATGTAGTAATTTGGCTCAACATCTACATGAAGAAGACTCACATCACCATAAGTGCAGAAGATAACTCAGCCACCTCAATAACAGTCCTCTTCCCAGAGCTACTAAAGCAGCAAGTGCAAAAGCAACTACTGTACACAGAAATAACCTAATCAATAGTTAGTAAGGTTGTGCTGTGTAGCTACCTTTTGATGTTTATAATCCTGTTTCACCAACAGGAAGTCTTCAACACTGACTGTGATGCTTAACAGTGGATTAGTGGTCACATCCAAAAACGTTTCTACAGCTCTGTACGTAGTACATCAAAGAATTAGATATTGGTTGTTAAGTTCGAAAATTAATCTAAACAACTCATATCCACGTGAAGGAATTTGAAAGAAACAAACCCATGTAGAGTTGTCATGTGAGGCCAGGATAACGGACCACAAATATAAACTCCTGGGAGCTGAGGAAAGTTAAGCAAATGAAAAGTTAAATTTAGAGGGGATATCAGTCATGCTTTTAGAAGGGCTAAGCAGAGAGAGAGCACAAAAGCAAGCCCCCTAGAAGCACAGCTTTCCAACTCCAGCAGAACGTGAATAAGGAGCTCTCCTCAAATTAGGAAATATGCCTCAAAAGCTCCAGGATTTACAGGAGCCACCTTTGCCTGCCACACTGAGGAAGAGACTGGCCAGTAGAACAAAAGATGCAAAACCTGGAAAGTCACTTGCTGTCTAAATATAGCAGTCACAGGAGAGATCAAAATTATTTCTCTTTATATCTTCTACCTGCACTGTCTGGGGACACGATATTTTGAGACGGGTTGGATTTTTTCTAAAAACATACTGAGGAATAGCAGAACAACTTCCTTTTGCTATATATATATAATCTCCATATGCCAAGGGTGTTCTATTGCTACATAAGCAAGTACCTAACTCCCTTGTCCCTTTTGGCAGAAGAGATACAGACGTGGCAGGGGCTCAGCACCACAATAGCCAGCTTGCTTGCCCACTCCATCTCATTCCGAAAGTCCTCAGGCATAAGACATCTTATCTGGTGTGCAAGGGTATTCCTATGATTCGTAGAGACTGGATCCATACCTGGGATGTTGGGTTAAGTCAGCGCAAGATGATGTGACAAAACCCATCTTCAGCAGGAGCCTTGATCTCTACTGACCTTCCCTTTGCTAGCATAAGACCAAGGCACACATGCATTTGGAGTGGCCCTGGAGTTGCTATCCCTTAGTTTGCCTGAGGAAGTCAACAAGAGCTATTTACTTTAGTAGAGTCAGTGAAACATCTATTTTGATAGTCCTGTATTGGGATCAGAATTGCTATCAAAGGGACATCTGAGTCAATCCTCTAGTTTTAATCCACGTGTAGTTCACCCTCATATCTTCTGTTTATTCCAAACCCCACTCCATGAGGTCTCCCTGCCCACCTGCTGCATGGTGACCAGGATCTCAGCCCACACTGACAAGATGTTATCCTGCTGCCATATTTCCCAGTTTGAGAAAAGGACACTGGTTTTCAGATACATTTAGCCTGGACCCAGAGCCAGGACCTCTGACATTAAACATGTCCTTGCAAAGATACTTAAACTCAATTCACTCATTTGTGTCTGGAAAATAACAATGGAATTTATCAACTTTAAAAGATTTTCAATTCAAAAAACAATCATCATACAGGAGGTCTCAAATTGCAAAGCTGGAGCTCATGTGTTCAACAATTCTTCATCCACTACATTCTCTCAAGTGTACCAAGGAGAGCAAGAGTATCTCTCTGGTTTATGTTAAGTACAAAATTAGACAAGAGAGAAGAGTACAGCTTACCTGCTTAGACAGCATCACAAGCTTCCCAATTCTCAAGGCACTGCAGTTTATTTTGGCTGTCATCACCACATCCCGGGCATTACTACTTATTACAACTTAGCTTTCAATTTCAAATAAGTCAGACTTTTAATTAGATATTTAAGTTTTTCCATCTCCCAGGAATCTAGCTCATATGTGGAGACCAAGCCACCCTACATTGTCATTACTCTTTGGAAACAGGCAACCTGCTTAAGCTAAAAGAGAAATCTTTGACCCTGACAAAGAATTAAAATTCAACTAAAAATCACAATCTACTAAATTGGCAGAAAGCCACAGGTGCCACACTCGGGTCTTTTCTGTTACTTTCCCTTTCTTAAAATAAAGGATTTTAATTGGTGAAGATAATATATTGGACATCAATTATTAAGACAGACTTCTTGAAAGAACCTCATTATTGGGAAAAGGAACACATCTACCAATAGTTGGAGATGACTGCTCGCAACCATTTCTGCCTGAACAAGAACTCTGCCCAGTTAACTCGCCACCAACAGAAACACTTACTCATCTGAGCACAAGGAACAGAGTGAAAAATCCTGTGCTCAGTTGAGCAGGTGACAGATTTTAGATGTTTTGTTGGCATTTTAGCATAATGACTTACAAATGGGCTATTTGTCTCTAAGTGGTCTTTTTAGCTCCTTTCATAAAACAGTCAAAGTTTTCTGGATTTTAAATTAAATGCTAAACCACAGTCCAGAAGCAGACTTGGAGGGCTTGGTTCAAAATGTATTAGTACTGTGCTGGTTACAGTTCTGAATGGCTCCTCAGAGGAACCAGGCAAGTGAACCTCCTCTTTGGTTGTGATTTCTGGCCAGTCCCCTATGGACTAGATTCACCCCCAAAATTATAAAGTTGTGTTCACACCAGTTGTACTTCATGATCTATTATTACAATAACAGGCTCCTAAACAGTCACTGCTACACAGTATATTTGTTTAGCCAGAATACAAGAGCCTAAGTTAACATAATGCATGAAGATTGACAACATGACAAACCTGGATAAGCTCAAATATTAAAAATCATGCCAGTGACTTCCAATTACCTTTGTAAAGTCAGTTAACTGTGTTGAGAACATCAGCATTGATTGCATAGGTTATCATAAACAAAGGATAATCTCAATTAAATAACATTATCTAAACGGGACTCTTTATCTGGTTTAAAGAGGTTTAATGATTCCCTTCACTCACAGCAAGATGACTCATGAAACAGCTTAAGAAGGTCACACCATGCCACACAAAATCGCTTCTGATCATTGCTTAAAAATCTGGGAAGCACCTACTTTTTAAAGATGTTCATATAGCAAAAAGCTACTTAAAACAACAGTGTCCCAGAAGTGAAAGATAATGGGACTCTCATTCAGCACCACTCCTTCAGCAGAGAAACCAGATTGATACCTGATTTACTAGCAGTTTTCCTTACTCCAGAGTAAAATACTCAAAACAAAGTTCTGCACATAGCCCTTAAAAGTAAGTAAGGTCAAAGAAATAATATCTTTTTCATGAGCAGCTAGAGGTGAAGATCATGGCTTGTGTCAGCAAGTTTTGGTCATACATCACATTACATAATAAGTACAGTTCTATGCTAGAAAGCACTTTTCTTCAGAAAAGTTATGTAACTCTGCAACATGTTAAAAAAAAAAAAATATATATATACACTTACTAGCTTTCAGAGAGAGAAGGCAAGAGGACAGACAACCCTCAGCCTCCTGGTTAAAAGCTACTCAGATCTACATCAGATATATTTGAATAGAGTTAAAATTGCTGTAGGAAGTCATAAGATGGCTGCAAAAAACCACAGGTGAGTAAAGTACCCACCACACAGATAAAAGTGTTATCTATTTTTGAGCACAAATACCACAGCCAGTTTCTCAATTATAAGTCCTAAGACAGGCAAATTTATACCATCTTAAAGTTGCCGCTATATTAAGAAAGATGGCAGAGAGAGTGGGGAAAGAGAGACATTTTTTTTCTTCAAGCATTCTTGGTTTCTTTTAAGGTGTGAGGTCCAGCTGAAGCACTGAAGATACTTGTGTGTCTTTAGCCTCTTAGACAGTCTACAGCCTAGATCAGGTCCAGATAAGAAAAATCCCATGTTCACACACATCTGGACTGTTCTCTGACTTCATATACGCAATCTAGGTCTCAATTCTCAGAGGACGGTGTTTCTGCCCTTGGCATATGTACAGGTCAAAGGGTAAAATGCAGAGTACTGTGGGGCTTCATTGTAGAGTAGAGCTTATAATTATGAATTGTTTCATGCTAGCACGAGATTTCATCTGCTACCCAAGTTAATACTAGACATAACACTGTACTGCTTAAACATTTGCGCACAGCCACAGCCCCCTTTAATCACATTGCTATGAAGGGATTTCAGCATGGAAATGACCTTTTTAAGATTAAAAGTGACCTGTTCTGCTTACAAGAGAATCCAGAATGAAGTCCAACTATTTATTTTTCTTTTTTTAAGCAGCGAAGCAGGAAACTTACAGGGCATAATACCAGCAGCTGGGGAAAACAGGAGCAGTAAACAATTTCCCTGCCTCCCCTTCTTCAGGTATCAGAGTTGACAGTTGCCTGCACAGAAGCCCCTGGTTAAACCCTGAGCAAGAACTGAGGTGTACACACTCCTGGAAATTTTTGCAAGAGCCCAGTGCTGGCCCACCAAGTCTCACATCACTAGAATTAAATCAAAGGTCACTAGGTATCGCTTATATTTAAGAAGTTTCACATACCTAATGCAAGGTAGTTTTTACTACCCTTTTAGAGTTCTCTTTGCAATGAAAGCCAGGAGTAACTATTGAGCTACTCCTGCAGTTTCAGGAAGAGTCTCAGATCACTGCCTTGAAAAGTTTTCTTCCCAGACTGTTTGGGGAAAAAAGTTCACAGATAACAAGTTCTTGCACTCGGAATAACATTCTGGGGTGCTAATTCTCCTCCCTTCCACCATTAGTACTTACATCCCCACTTGACTAGCACAGCCTCTAATCCCACACATACAAGCACACGAGGCAGAGTAAGTGTTCCATGTCAGCCTTCGTGTTGTACCAGCACTAGTGTCAACTCTAAGCAAACTACAAAAGTTAGTTTTCCCCTTTTCTGCAAGACAAAGTCATTCTCAACACATGACAACCTCAAGCACTTAAGCTTTTAATGGAGTCCACCACTACTTAAAATAGAATCAAGCCTGAAAGCTGAATATAGATTTTTACCCTATGCAAATCTAGAGAGCTCATTTGCAATAGATATCAGCCCTACACCTGCATATAAATACCTCACTCTTCAGGTCTCTGAGCTGGAGAGATGAACACAAGAAAAGATCACGCTACATGAAGAGGGAAATCCTCCCAGCTGTTTACTTCATAAAGGTAAATATGCCAGCAGCAGGAAGGGTTGGACATAACCATTTTACTGAGCTGTAACTAGAGCCTAATATGTCATAGTTACCTCAGTTATGTGCATGAATTAAGACACAAGATGATATAGGGCATTTCTGCCTTTTTAAACATCAAGACATATCAAAAATGTTTTACTTTAGCAGTAAATTTTACTAACAAAGTGACACTTATGGTTCAAGAATCATCACCCACAGTCCTGCCTGGGTCAAGCAGGAAGGTAAGCACAAAGAAGAGATTAAAGCAGATGTCATTTGAAGCATACACACTTTCCTCAGCTTGAAAACAAGATTAATCAAATGCTTCTGCAATTGGTCTATACATAAAAACAGAATACAAGAAAAAAAAAGAAGAGTAAAAAAAATGTACTTATTCTCCACAACAAGGAACCATTAATCATAATTCCTAGTAGCAAATAAATACCCAAAGGGCATTATTACTCCTGTGAATTCTTGCTTTACTGTCACCATGAGGACCTTTCACATAAACAGCCCTAACTACTCATGAATGAAGGACACCACTGCATCATTCAAGGAAAGACAGGCTAAAATGCAGTGCACGCATCCAGCAGACCACACGCAGACACCTTGGGGTCCATGGTGCCAGTGAATCCTGACACTCAAGCCAAAAAATTTAAAATTATGATAAATCACGTTGTTTTAGATTTGAATAACAATGCTTTAATTTCATTTCTGGAGGAGTACATGTCTCCTTCTCTAAGGAAACTATTAAAGGAACAAAAGACTATCAAGCAGGATGTAGTCTGAACCAGTTTCCACTCTGAAATCATTGGTGAAAGGAAGATGAAGTGAATGTAGCAAGGTAAGCAGCAAGAATGAAGAAGAATGATAGCTCAGCTTTCTGCAATCCCTCCACTGCAGCCATCGTGACCAGAATTGCTAAGAAGTCCCTCTGAATTTAGCACAATTACAACATCCCAGCTGCATTGCAGGGTGGGAGATTAATGCCTGTTTGCAACCTTCCCTGGACACATGATGCATGGCAACTGTACACGAGCCGGAGCAGTCACGAGCACAAAAAACTTGGACCTTTTACTTCAATTATATGCATAGAGCACAGGTGGCACCCACACAGTTTAGCTGTTAACACGATATCGAAGAGTGGGTCCAGAGAACAGAGGTAACAGTTACCTCTGCAACAGGCTTGAGTGCACAGGAAATTCCTAGAAACCCCTAAGGTTCAATGCTGTATCTGTCTATCCTACCCAGAAACCATGTTAAGAGTACTGTTATATATTACAACACATTCAACATGATTTTACTTGGTTTTGGTTTGTGAAAAAAAGAGTCTTAATTCCTGTGAAATATAGCTCTCTCAATTCAGAAAAGCTGTACTAAAGAGATCAGGACTGCAGGATGATGTTGACACGCTTTGAACCTAAACAGGAAGACAATAATTTGTTTAGAATCGATCATGTACATCCCTGACATTTTGCCGTATTTCCAGGATCATTAATAGCATTCAGAAGACAACCAAACAAGATTTTACATTCCCCAAGCATGAGCAGAGAACCATTACATCCATAGAAAGACAAAGACATACAAAATGTTGCTGCAGTGAACCTCTGAATGGAGGCAACTTCAACTAGTTAGGTGAACACAGATCGTGTTCACATAGTTATTAAAATATCCCATTTCTTATCTATAACCAGCCCCAACAAGATATTAAGTCTAATGATCCAAGAGCGTGCAGCCCACTTCTAGGAACTGCCATGCTCCAGAACTCCTCCTCAGCACCAGGCAGCAGGCAAGGATTCCTCTTCAGCTTCTCTCTATGACTGCTGGGGACCACCATGACAGATGAACTGCAGACATTCAGGCTGGGGCCCTCCATTTACACTTTCAGAAAGAAGGGACCATAAGGTATACCTTATTATGTCAGTAGCAATCAATCACTGCTCTCAATTTAAATGCAGGCAGGTCTTCAAAAAGATTCTTCCTTGGTTACAACAGCATCTCCTAGGCATGACAAACAACCACCTCTGAGTAACCTTACCCTGGAGACACTCCATTTTCACTGCAGCAGAAGCCAGGCTCCATAACAACTTAGCATTGTTACACAGAGATCCTTAGAGAGTTCGCTTCAGGCAGATGAATTTTGCTTGCTGTGATTTTTGAAGGCTATCTCAACAGTAAGTTGACTGAAGCAGTCATCCTAAGGACTAAAGAATCCTCTATACTATGCAGGAGACCCAAGTTGGAGTCCTCCTGCTTTTCCAAATCTTAAAGAGCACACAAGAGCCACTGAAGCCTTTGAAGAAAGGCAGCACGGTGGCCCCCTCATGTCACCAGCTGATTAAGCAAAAGCAGCAGACACTGTTCAGTTCTCTAATTCAACTTTGAGCCGATCAAGCAACAACAAAGCTAAGTGTCACCTGTAATTAACTTCATGAGACAGCTTTCACACATCCTGGGCCCTACAATGATCCCCATGGCGCCCCACAGTGGGAAAGTGCAGGAGAAAACTAAAAGCCTCCCAGGAGCTGGGATGTGATCATAAGGTAGCAGAGGTCTGAACGCAGCAAAATGAAAGATCTATCTTTCCAAACTCAGACTGCTTGAAAATTAGAGGTGAGAGATGTTAACATAGTGGCACAAACAGTAGTTTTTGTATCATTGTCAGACATATTAAAACCAGCTCCGTTTACCAGTAACTGGAACTTCAACTATACAGCTTGGTACATACTAGTTCAACACTGGCAGTTAAGTTCAGTAGGAACTTTTTTACTATGGCAGCATTACTTTAGGGGAACTGGTTGACAACTGTTAGAAGTGCCACACAACCCCATTTGCCCAGCCAAAACAGTACAGCAAGTTCCAAACACAGGCTGCCAACATTAAAATGTTATTTTAGAAACTCCAAATGTGATCCTGAAATGATTGGTTTAGGTGCTAATGCAAATGCACATTAGAACATAGTTCAGTAAGTGGGTCATTATCTCACCTTGATCAACAGTTCAGTACAGACTTCATGCTACTTGAGTTTACAACTAAATTTGAGATATACCCAATAAAAAAGAATGCAAAAGAGGCACAGTTGGAGAAAATAAGTTGCAGGACTAATAAGCCATCTTCACAGGAGAGCAAAGTGTTGTCTAAGCGGACAGAAAACTGGTAGAGGTGGCTAGGAAAAAACAAACAAAAAAAAGCCACATTAAATGGTCAAGAAGTTATCTTCCTTAAAAAAACACACTTGTGAAACCATGTCCGCAACATAGTGGTTCACATTCTCCAGGGAAGGGGCTTCAGCCTGAAATTCTTCTGTAAGCATTCTGGGACAAGCCCATCCACAGTGGGGAGCCTGTCCCTTCTAGCACGATTATCAAGCACCATTCGACAGTCCAACTTGTCAGTTCAAAACCTCTTCATCTGCAGAGATGGGCACAACCAGGTACCAAAGCCTGGGAAAAGCAGTTACCATTTGTCAAGTTTGGCTTGTTCACAAAACCTCAGCCTGTTCATCCTATAGCAACATGTTCCAAATGCCGAAGAAGGGTTATTAAAAGCTCTTATGTGTTAGCAGTCCACACCACCTGCAGTTATTTACAGCTAGTAGAGATCCAGCAAAGGTGGAGAGACCCTGACACATCTCAACTCCCAGCTGCATCCCAGATTCTGAAAGAGGACAGAAGGATCCTTCCCCTACCTCCTTTCCTCTGCTTTAGTTGTCCAATTATTCAGGAAAAAAAAAAAGTTCTATTTATGTTTAGCAAATCTGAATGACTGTGGTGCAGTAAAAGATGTATTACATGTATGTCTTTGTCTCATGTTTGTCAGGGAAATCTGACTAGAACTTATTAACATGCAAATAATGTATATTATGTGTCAATCAGTTGCTAGAGAGCTACACAGTAGCAATATTTTTCATACCTAGCACAGCAGTAAGGCTCATTCCATCTGCACAAATGCCTCACAGCAGAGCAATTTCTTTTCCGAGTATGTTTTAAAATGGTATAATTTCAAAAGAAAGTTCACCTCTGTGCTTTAAAGACACCAGAATTAAAAAAAAAAAATTTTATTCATGAGACATCTCCACCTACATTCATAGGAGCCTTTCTAATGCTTTGGAGAGATGAAAAAGCGGTACGGATGCTGTCATACAAGAGCAGATGCTACAGTATATGTGCATACATATATATCCACACACACTCGTAGGAAGCTGGTAAGCAGTTTAAAAACAAGCCAGGAGAGGGAGCACAAGTCTCTGAGACGGAACTGCTGCTGTGTGGGGATGCGGAGGGGTGAGACTAGATCCAGAACTGGAGAGTTCGGTAAACAAAAAGTTACATTTCTATACCTACCTGGTTGAGGAACATAAGGCTCAGATTCTGTTGGGAAAGCTGTTCTGATTCCCTGCTGAAATATTTTAGCCGCTTTGCAGAAACATTATTAGTTTTTCCTTACACTAATGACACAAATAACATCATTAAAACCAAACAAGCTGGCATATAGCCATGAAGGAACTCAGGATTTAAAAAAGCTTGCTTGTCTCAAGCGTGAAATTTAATGCAATCATTTCTCACCTAAATCTCAGAGCAACCTATTAAGAAATTATCATTAACTCTAACATTGACTTACCCATCTGTAAAATAACAATCATTATCAGTGCATAGTTTGCCAAAGTCAAACACCAGGTCACCAGGTGGGACTGAAGAACCACCTCCTACTTTTGTCCTTCACCACAATACCATGGTCACAACCATAAAAAGGTAACAGTTCTTATACAGATTTCCAGCTAGCACAAACCAGCATTTCTGCCACTGTAACACAGTAAGCTACAGCCACTGAGATTCCAGCATTGCAAAGAAATACCATGAAGAACCTTCAGAGCAGCCCCTAGCAAAAGGGGGGGAAAACAGCTCACATCAGGGACAGTTACCAAAGACCTACTACCCAGCAGAAAGCACAATCATATACCATCTCTTCAAATCACACTGCTCTACTGTACCAAACCCTGCTCAAATTGTCCCAAGTTTCTAACTGAACAATTCTGCTGAGGAAAAAAAAAAATAGTACAATTAGGCAAAGATACTGGCAGAATAAAAATTATGAGAACCTCATTCACAGGCTCACTGAGCTAGGATGAAAGAGAAGTGCTGGCAAAAATAGCTTAAAAGTACCTGCAAGCTGCAAAACACACCCCCAAAAAAAGGTGGAATTAACATAATAGATAAGGTATGAGTAGGAATGAAAGGATCAAATTAGAATAATGCACGTGTGGGCTGCATATCAGGAAGTACTTCTGGCCTGCAAAATCCACTTACCTAAGCAGCTTCCCACCCCCCCCGCCGTGAACAGCACAAGATGACCTCCTTGCCACCTGCATGCAGAAGGCAGGAGCCCTCAGACAGCAAAAGACCCTAAGTAGCATTTAGTTCATCTTGGTACAAGCTGACTACCTTAGAGGCAACTCTTCCCATGTTAGGGATTGTCATCTCAAATGAGCTGGAAGCCCAGGGGATACTCTGTGTACTGCACAGCTGCACCACACAGGGGGCTGCAAAATTAAATAGCGTCAAAACTGGAAGCACAGAGGAGGCAACTGTGGTTGTTCCTAACCTGCCTCCAACCCCTAAGAAAGTCCTGGAGGAACACACGTACTACTGCAACTGCTCCATGTGGAAACTCATCATCTAAGGGCCACGGCCCACCACACAACTCTGAACCCAGCACAGCAGTCCCCAGTTAGTGTCACTGACTAGTACAAGAATAAAAGCCACTTCGTTTTACTGGGTGTAAAAAGTGAAATTAAGCTTTTGGAGATGCTACTTGCAAGATCCATTTAATAATTTACTATTTTAATAATTTACTCCCCCTATCTGCATGCTGTAAGAAAACACCTTGAAATACCTTGTTCTTTTTTTCCTCAGAGCTTCTGGGATGTGCCATTGAACCAGCCTTTCCTGCAGATACTACTTTGAGTGTGATGTGTTTTGCTTCAGGTTTTCAAAAAAGCTGCAACTTAATTTTTGCCAGAAGACACCTTCCCTAAGGACTGACGGAGATTTGTCCTCCTACACAAATAACCAGGCCAGCAAGACTGCAAGTCAGATTCAGAAACACGTATGTCTGTACTTCCCATTCTCCCAGACGTTTGATACTTTAAGTGGATAAGGATAAAGTTTAGCTTCCTGTGGAGTGAGGGTTGCTAAGTTCTCCTAAAGCATCGTGCTTGGTGCATTTGTGAAGAATGGGTCTGCTCCTGCTCCCCCTAGTCCTGTGTTGCTATATAGCCATCCAGTGCCACCCCTCAAAATTAATTTAAAAACATAAAAATGTACCTGGTTGACACGTGGGAATTACTACATTGGAGATTACACTAATTTTTTAGGATCAGCCTAAGAGTGTCATGACAGTGGAGCACTGTTCCAAGCTTGCCAGCTTTTCAGAAGAAATTCAGGGCATAGTTGCTCATGTTTGAGTGCCTCTATTTCACACAGGCCATCATACGAACTCTTCACTATATTTTCTGGTAACAATTAGCAAACTAACATTTGGGGTCTTGCCCTAATGTCTCATAAGGGGAATGGAGAGTGTATCCATATGCTGCTGGTGAACTGCATGCATGTAGAGCATCATATACAGGCTGGGTTTGGAGTGAGATTCTTGGAGGAGAGGGGAGGGGATCTTCAGACGTATGCTTGACTCATGGTAATTACAGCAGCTCTCGGGTACTCAACTGAGGACCAAGGGATCCACAAACATTACCAAGTATTTTCCACCATCACCTCACTGGGAGTGCAATTTCCTTGACAGTGAATTCATAAGAAAGAACATCAAAGCACTAACTAGCGTGAAAATGTACTTTGTTCTTAAAGTTCAGAACACCACAATGCCAAAGTTAGGAAGCTCAAAAGTTGTGTTCTGTGTCAGCAGAGAAAAAAGGCTTAATGAGAGAAGGATTTCAGATCCATGGAGCATTTGGAATTCTTTAGGTCTGGCCTGCTTTAACTGGGACAGATTTACTTCACATTGCATCTTCAAATACCATCTTTTTAACTCATTACTTTATAGGACGGGTTACTTTCTGCTGCATTGCTTTTCCTCTCCCAAAATAGCACGTATGTTTGCAGTTTCCTTTATCAGCCATATTTTCTCTCACTCCTCTGATTTCCCAGGAACTTTCTCGATACCAGCACAGTATTTTGTCATCACTGTGCTTTTTACCCACCCTTCCCCCCATTATATTTATTAGTTATATAGTAGACATCAGTTTTCAAATTCATTTGTCTTTACACGTTATCATTTAGCAGATACTAAGTACAAGAATTTGCCAATAACTCAGAGATGCAAAATAATTTAGTTTAGTTAGCAAGTTCATGTCTTATTACACATCTTCACACCACTGATTTCCTCCTGTCTGCCAGACCAACAAATGCCCATTCTTGAGAGATACTCGCTGATCTGCTGATGTACAAATGCCACTAATAACACTGAAATGAGTGCTGCAAAAGCGTTCCCTTCACTGTCAAATCCTTATTCTCAGTAGCCAGGCTGGTCCAGTTATGCATTGAAAATAAACCAAACTGAACTGATTTCAGTTATTTGAAGATGCAAGTTTACATTTTGCACAACTTCAGGATTACACCATCCTGAACTAGCAGACTATGCAGCACACTGTAGTAGTGAGGTGTTCATCTTGGACACAGTTGGTGCTTTCCTCATAAATATATTCTTCACGAGCAAAATAAGCCAAATAGGCAGAGGTGCATCTTTTAGCAATAACTGCACTTCTGCTGCAGACTTCTTCCAAGACACAAATCCCACTTGCCTACACAGCCAACCGAGACGAAGGATTGAAGAAAAGCACTTCATCTGCATCCTTGTTGACAAGAAAGCAGAGAAAGCAAAATCTTGCCCAAACATGAGTGTACTTCAACAGATGCTGGATACCTCTACTTCACTAAAGCAAACAAAAATAAGCTGCTGTTCAAGTGCAGCACAGGCACTGAAATCGGATTTACGTCATACGAACAGTCTGGCTCAGTAAAGGACATCTCTGGAGGGAGGGGGGAGGGAGGGAAGAGAGTCAGGCTGGTCTCTATACTAATGCAATCTCTGGCTTCCTGCTGAGGCTGTGTGTGAGGGCAGCATCCAGTGCCAACAGCGACATGCAAAGCCACAAGCTCACGCTATGTAGGCCACAAAGCAGCCTTCACATGTGACTATCACCAGAGCAACAACTTCCACTTACTAGATCATACCAAGTACACCTCAGCTGAGACTGAGAGGCATCTCCTAAACACAGTGAGGATTTCTTAAAGCTCTGAATTGCAGCTATTTTTTTTTTCCCCCCTGGAGAACAAAGCCAGTTCTAGATGCATTTAAAAAATAAATCTTTCAGGCCAGGTGCAGAATCTAGACCGAGTTGCAAGTAGCAGCTCTCTAAGATTGTTTTATCTTTGCAGATAATTGTTCTTTACCTCCTGCTCAAACTCTTACCAGGCAGCTTGTCAGTGGAAAAGCACAGTTATAACGTGATTAGGTTACATACAAATATCACTTCCTAGGCTGGTAACATGCCAGTGCTGAATTTTCAGAACTGGAAAAATTGCATTGGTACAGATATGCAAAGATCCAGTACATTTGTTTATACATATTTACACTAAAAATTGCATTACCTGAATAAATTTCTTGAACACATCTCCCCCACACTGAGGATCCTAAGTTTAGAAGTTCTTGCTGTTTTCTCAAATGTTACATGAAATGGATTAACTGAAAATTAGTCTTATGCAACTTAGAGTTAAATACGGACTTATCTCTAACATGCTGATTCATTACACCTAACAAAGCCTTGTAATCAACTAATTATCCTCAATTCCACTCGTGGATTTTAAGGTTGATATGCACACAGCAAATTACTACACAATTAAGCCAAACTGCACCCAAACCTCTTCTTGGTATACCCTCCTTACAGGATAACAAGCACATATGCACCCACTAATCCAGCCCTTTACTCCTAACCTCCCACCCACGTAGCAACCTACACAAGAGAAACTTTCCTTCTTTCTACTTTGATCCTTTTTTGAAGGACACAAATCAGAGTATTTTTACCTTATTGGACCAGTGTGTTTTTTGGTTTTTTTCCCTTCCAGACGTCTATTACCAGGCTCATGAAACATTTCCCATTCTCCAAGAGATTAGACAAGGAATTTCTACAAGTATCCCAACTTTTCCAAATTATTTATGCAGACTTCAGCTGCATATTCTTCCCATTGTAAGACCTGAAAAGTTTCAGGACTTTCGTGCTTTTTTGGTTGCTCTTTTTTTAAATATCTTTTGTTAAAAACAAATCATAAGCATATAATCTTGTACAACATTTCCATGCTTCCTTTTCTATCACCCAAGTTAACCACCCCCTGGTAATAGGAAAGAGCTGCCTCAACACCAATGCCAGTGATCCACACCCACCTTACACAGATGGAACTGATTCAGCAGTCTAAGTAGTTTAGAAAAATAAAACCAACCACCCCACCCCCCCCCAAAAAAAACACCCAACAAAAAAAAAAAAAAAAAAAAAAAAAAAAAAAAAAAAAAAAACAAACAAACAAAAAAAAAAACAAAAGAAGAATGA
>JANHGN010002004.1:0-65536 GCA_024605025.1 Megaceryle maxima
CCTTTTACTCCTTTTTTTTTTTTTTTTTTTTTTTTTCTTCAAAACACTAGATTATGTCATCTCTGAAAAGAGCTCTATTGTATATGTAGGCCATGGCAAATATGGATGGAAGAGAACTGAAATGACAGCTTGTGGTGCTTGTATAAACACACATTAACCCTGCATGTCCAGGGTTTCAGCTGAACTCTGAAGCCTGGTTTATACCAGATCCCTTGAATTTCAATCAGTAGGTATTGTGTGGCTTTCTTTTTGTGTTTTCTTAGTGTGAAACTGGTGAGGTGCTTGTCCATTTTTGATTGCTTTATAGTAAGACTGGGAGTTCAGGAAAATATCCTGAATTTTCCTCTCCTAGACAGATGACACACCGTGTCAGTTTCCCATTTGTATACATTGGTGAGTATTTTTAATCTAGATTGCAACTTTGAAGGATATAGAGTAAAAAGGCAAATTAGATTTTACCCAGGTTAATTCTTCTCTCATTTCCTCCAATTTTACACCAGTGACATTAACATGGTTAGCTTTTGATTTATGCTGGTACAAGTGAAAGAAAAATGGGTGCTTGATTTTCAGCTATAATTCAAAGCAGCTGGGTGGAAAAAAAGGTGGAGTGGGAAAATTCTAGTTTCCAGGAAAATGAAAACTCATAGATCCATTAGCTGTCCCTAAAGATACCTGTCTTAATGCATTGCTTTAGAAATGTAGTGAGTAATTCTTGCTGAATCTAAAACCCACCATGAATGACTGGATTTCTTAAATCAGTAAGTTTGCAAAAAGCCCAGGGCAGGCTGGATGATGCTCACAGTTAACGAGTTCACGCAGTTCTGAGCTTACCCACTCCTCAGTGCCCAGCCAAGATCACCAAACAGGGAAATTTGTTCGTTGTTAAACTGCTGAACTCCACAAACTAATGCAGCAGATAAAAATTAACAATTAAACTCATGAATATTATTCTATATAAGTTAAGGAAAGTTTTCTCACACGGTCTGTCCAAGTTGGAGCCTTCGCCACCTGGTAACTTGCTGAAAATTGCTGTTAGCTCTTAATAAGTCCTGGGGGAACTGAGTAATTTGCTGTGTTGATTAACATGCATTAAGTAGAGGATAATAATTCTTTTGTAATAGAAGCTGTGATTTAGCAGATAGGAGCTCAATCAAGTAGGTATATGTGTCTGTATGAATCTGCCCATCAGTTTTATATCCTCATTTTCATGGCCACTTTGGGTGTTCAATACGTTTTACCGTCAAATCACAGCCTTTAGATGCCTGCATATGGGTCTCAGTGGCTGCCTTTAAGCACTGGATCTTGTTTTTTTCTAGTATTTTTTTAATATGCACCAGTGGTTTCCATGCTTTGGACCTCTGTGTGTCTAGGATGGCTTCTGGGAGTGTTGTCATGACACAAAGCACAGACCCACAGCTTTTTATTCTTCCTGGGCTATAGATAATCCATATTTATGCATCTGAGAGCAGACTTTTCCCTTGAGTAGCTGCTATTCTGCAAGCTTGTCAGGACCCATCTATTACACAGGGCACTGTGCGCTTCTACTAGTGGCAGCGCTGAAGAATTTTCTATTTGGAAGTGCCTGCCAAGGGAACTGCTGGAGAAGGATGGCAAAGAGGGCAACACAGAGGCAGAAAGTGCAGATGCAGCAGGCATGCAAACACAAAATGTGGAAAAGCTCTCAGGGGTTGCACAGGCCCTGGTGGTGCCACCACTGGGGACCAGCCAAGGTCAGAAGCAAGTGGAAGGAACCATGTTGGTGCACGGTCAAAGACATGCCAAGAGATGCGTTGACTCCTGCAGCCAACAAGTCAGACATCTTGCACCAATTTCCTCTTTTTTTCTTTATTTTTTTTTAAATAAAGGAGGCAAAACACAGTCACTCCTGATTAGCCTGACATGGCAGACTGGGAAACACAGAGATGGCTCTTGCCCATCTTTCTAGCCATGATACTCAAACGTGGAAGTGGATTTCTCAGGTGGTACCTTGTTTCCCTAGCCATGAGCAAGCAATGTACCATAGGCTCCCTCTTGTGATGGAAATAAACAAGTAGAGCTCCAGCCATGAATTACATTATCTAAAGAATTTACCGAATTTGAGCAGGGTCACAAAACCCATAACTTCTCCAGGGCTTGTACAGTATACTGGTCCTATTTGGTAGCCTGTCACACACTGTTAGAGCACATTACAGTCCTCCTTGTCTGGTATGTCCCCAAAGCCACCAACAGGCTGCCAGGGGAAGATGGTTAGATATGGCTATTGCATGTGGTACTCATTACTAAGTAGGGTGTTTTGGACCCAGCTTGAACCCCTGTGGATCCTTAATATTGAATTTGTTGTAACAAGAGCAAAACACAGATGGTTTTATTCATTGTGCAGTCTGTCTTCTGCAGTAGACCCTTTAACAGCTCAGGCAGAAACACTGGATCTTTCAGGCAGCTGAGGGAATTGCCAAACCCCAGATCTAGACCTTATCACTCACCCTGCTCACTTCCTATGTGCTACAGCCCATTAACACCACTCATTTCCAGACCTCAGCACGTTCAGCTCCATAGCAGCAATGTGCTACACAACCAACCCCACCACTTTCCCTTATTGGACCATCATCTGCTAAATGCCTCACCTAGAATATTATGCAGTTCAAAAGCCAAAAGCAACTTATTTCCCTGTATTCTGCTCTTTAGGGTTTTATGGTTGGCTGATACAGAGCAAAACCTGGGACCGAGGGACAGAGTGCAGATTAAATGGAATTTAGGCAACAATTATTATTTTCCTCTGCAGAAAAGCCACACAGGGAGGGACTATATTTTCTCACCTTTGTCTGGCTTGCACTCTCATTCCAACAGAGGAGAGAGGACAATATCAGTGCCTCAGCAGACCTTGGGAATCAAGTTGTTACTTTTTTCATTTAAATCACAGTTCATACAACCCTGGAGTGAATGAGCTGATACCTGAGGGGTCACAGCCTCCATGCAGCCATGTGTTTTCAGCTGCTTGGCCAAATGTCTTCTTGCTCCGAAAATATTTACAAGTGTTCTCAGAGTGAGAAAATGGACTTCTAAGACATGATTGTAAGATGTGAACCTCCAGTTCAACAGTATCTACAGAATTGTCTTCTTAGCAGCTCTCAAATGCTAAAGCAGAAATGGGTAGACCCCCAAGGAAATCCTTGACTGGAGATATTCAGTAAAAGATTCTTCCTCTTTCAGAACTGAACTGAATCCTTAGCAAAGGGTGGAGCATCTGACAAGATGTTTTTCTCTAGCAAAATCCCTTAAAAGTTCTTTTTATCTTTTTCTAGTCCCTTCTGGGCAGAAAAGACAATGATGTAGATTTCCTAATGAAATAGAAATTACCCAAGCTGTTTGCCTTTGAACAGCTTTGAAGCTAATACTCCCTGATACACTTCACATCAGTAACACAGAAGCATTTCATATTGGGTTTTTTTTTTAATTTGCTCCTCATTTCACTGGCACCCAACCAATGAAAAATCATGCAAGAAAACATGGGAAATACTAACAGGAAAATGGAAGAAAAACCCTCAAATCAAACACATCACCAATAATTCAAAATAAAGGCAACATTTAAAAAAAACTAAATGGATTTCAGAATATTCTTCTGAATATGATTACACTGTTTCCTCATACTTCAGACAGCTTTGGGAGTATTTAATAGGAAATTGCCTTCCTGAAGAGCACACATTCAAATCAAATGTAATATAGTTGCTTGTAATCAATACCCATCTTAGAACTCCTGGCACATTTAGCTTGTTTAAGGGCATTTGAATTTGTAAAAGCATAGAATAGTTTGAGTTGGAAGGGACCTTTAAAGGTCATCTAGTCCAACCCTCCCTGTAATGAGCAGAGACAAGAGATGTGGCTTCAGTAGCATTTTACTAATGATTTACTAGGAGTTTACTCAGATTGCTTAGATACTTGGAAACTGGGAACCACATACACAGACACCCATACCCACATATGTCCTCAAACCCTGGAGCCAACATAGAAAGAGACCTTCAAATTAGTGCATTTTTTTTGCATTCCCCAAACTTTTCCATACATAACTGTATGCATGGTAGTTGTCAGCTAAGAACCTTTAGCTAGAAACTAGAATAACAACCACAAAATGCAACATGAGAAAGCCCCCAAGAACTTTGCATGTTACTAAAAGGCATGAAGCACAAGACCCACAGGTTGTGTTTGGAAACAAAAGCTTGCTACTACTCTGGCCAACCCAGACAGGTGATCCCGTGGCCTGCTTTAAGATGCATCTTAAAAGTCTCTAAGGGTTACTGTTCAATCTGAGTAATGTTTGGTAGCTTTGTACAATGGTGTCAGGCCTGCAAAGCCCTGAAGATCTGCATAGCTAGAGAGTTGGAAGACCCGAGACCCTGTCCATCCATGGCCTGCTATTAAATTGCTTTAAAACTGCAGAGGCTGCAGATTAGCATCTTAAGGGATATCAGTGACCTCAAGGTGACTGGAAGGAACATATCACCATGATTAACAAGACAGAAGATATATTTATATTGGCCTTTGACATGGCGAGTTGCCTCTATATGAAGAATGGATCCAGTCTACCCTCAGTTCCTGACTTGTCCATTGGCCTCACTACTTATAAGATGGCTCTTGTTTGAACTCAAGTATGACATATGCTGACTCCACAGAGAAATGTGGATGCTGGAGGAGACCACGCTCAGCTTGAACCCAAACCCCCATCAGGGCCATGACTTAGAAATTCAGGACAGGTGTTGCCTGAGAGACCATCTGGACACTCCATGCTGCACTTAAGCCCTCATTCTCTGCCCTGCTTCCAGCCTTCTGTGCAAGTAGCCACTACCATGTTCTCCAACAAGAAAAGAGCAGCAATATCCATCATGGGAAACAGGGCACTTACCCAATAATCTCCAATAATTCTCCAGCTTGCAGTCAGAAAAAGAAGTTTGGCCAAAATGCTTTCTTCCCCTTCACATAGAGATATTTTTTAAAGGTCTAGGAAGGCCATGCTACTTCACTGGATGCTTTAGAAAGCAGATGAAATAAAATGGGGGACTGAATTGTTTCAGTAAAGGATGATATCCCAAATGCAATAGGCTCAGTTTGCCTTTTACTTGGGACCACTAAAACCCTTTGTTTTGTTTGTATGCTGAAAACTTTTCCTCAAAGACAGCAGAAAGACCAGCCCTTCCCCAGGGGTTTCAACCACGCCAGAGCCTGGCAGTGTTCCTTCTCCAGACCAGCAGCTCTCCTACATGATGTCTTGAGAAACAGCTGCTGTTTCACAGACCAACTCATGTCATGACCCTTCCCATATACATTTGTGCTCTTTACTAAAAATACCACCATCCCTTTCAACTCATGTGCCCTAGCAAGGGGAAGAGCACCATGCATCCTCCTCCATGCTGTAGCAGAGGGTGCTGGCCTGGCCATAAGGACAGCAAAGTACATGCTTTGATGGCCAGCAGCTCTGGGATGGATGAAGGAGAAAGACAGGTCTCCCTCTTGGTTCTTCTCTTCCTTGATGCTATCGCATCACTTTGATCCACTCCTTCTGGGCCTATTTATAATCATGAAGCCAAGTGCTCTTTCTTCTTTTTCCTGCTGTTTCAAAGAACATCGCCAGTTCCCTGATTTTAAGAGCACCAGGAGGATAACTACAGCTCCTGAAATGCGGGCAGCTCTGTGATTTTCTTGCAAATTTACAAGGCTGTGATTACTTGAAAACTTTCAAACAAACCTACAGCTGCGACAGGGCAGGGCTGCTGTCTCTTCTCTCCTCATTCAGCCACTCTTCTCCTCAGGCCTGGGGTTCTCTTCAGGCTCTCTTCAGGTAATGAGGTTTCCACTACAGTGTCTGGGAAGGGTGGGAGCCTTGAAAGAAGCTTTAAAGAGTCTACAGGTTAGATGTGGAGACACATGATTTAGTCATAGGAAAGAGTGAGACTCTCCAGAGGGTGCCTCACCGCCAGCCTGTGCTAGTGGGAAGAAGGAGCATCATCTACCTGGCACAGACTCAGTATCATGCTGGGGCAGACTGTAAGTGTGACACCCTCCAACCTCTCACCAGGGCCTCCCACCACAGCAGACGGGGCTCTGCTCTCTGCTTTCTTCGCTGTGGCTGCGTCTGGCATGGCCTCCCCTCAAGAGCTCTTCCCAGAGACAGAAAATCATTAATGGAAAGAGAAAGCATGCCCTGAACTGGAAAACCTGACTGAAGTAGTCAAAAGTGGCTTCTGTGTTGGATCTAGAGGTGAGGGTAACATGCTGTGGGTATAACATGTTTGGTAAGGCACCCATGCAAACATCAAGGGCCTTGAATTTATAGGGAGGACAGTTGGGGGTTTTCTCAGGCTTCCTTGGAGGGTGCTGGTGTTTGGAAAGCAGCTGGTTACAGGAGCACTGGCATCCAGGATGGACGTGGTGACCACACAGATGTGAAAATGTGGGACATCAAAGATGGAAGAGGTGGCTACTTGTCCACCTCTTGGAGAAGGAGAGGCATCTGAGTTAGCCTGGTCCTTGGTGGGTTAAAGAGCAGAACAGCTCTTACAGGAGCAGAGGGAATTAGGAAAACTTCTGGGAGAGAAAAGCAATAAACCTCAATGAAGCAGGCTGACTCGGAGGCCTTTTAAAGAGTGGCTCAGTCAGTGCCTAGTGATTCTGGGTAAGACTCCATGCTATAAAGAGCTCCTAAGCGGAGGTGCTGAGTGATGGCTTTATTGTTTTTTACAAACCTTGCTGTGAAATCCCTGTAAATATGTTTATGAGCTTGTTGGGGTGGCTTCCCTGCTGCTGACTGTACTGTAAATAAACATGTGTGCCTTTGATTCACGGAAGTTCATCTTCTGGACTCCATTATGGTCCCTGGCTCTGCTTCCAGTTCAGACATGGGGCCCCTCCTGCCCCAGCTCACAAGGAGCACGACATTTCTGCTCTCCAGTGAATAACTAGAAGAATCAGTGCACATGTTTAGGATTATACATCCCCATATGGCAGCCTCGCTTGCCTCCCCCTCCCTTCTGCTTCCCCCCCCCAGAAGAGCTCTGTGAACCTCATCAGCCGTGAAAAAGCAGCCCTTGGAGAGGCCACCAGGTCTGGAGACAGCTTGCAGTCACTGTCCTCCTTTCTCCCACGTAGTAAGGATATTTGAACATGACTCTGAGCTTGGGTGGGCAATGAAAGACTTGGGGGATGCATGTTGCCTGCATCCAAGACAGATGTTTGCAAACATGTGATGCATCAACATTTGAGGGCAGCCTCAAGAAACCGTATGTATTTTGGCTTCCACCCTGCAGTTTGCTTGGAGCAACCCATGCCAAAGCAGTGTGACTGAGGCCAGCTGACAAGGCCAGCTGACAAGTCTGCCAGCCTATGCTGTCTGCCCTGTCCTCCTGCACCGCCAAGCTGCCTCTGTACCATCACAGTCTTTTGTTCAAAGCAAGCTGAACTTGCTGCTATTTCATCCAGAAAGTCAGGATTTTGTGGTGCCAGGGATGTTCAGGCACTGCCAGATGAGCGGCCAAGATGTCTATGCAAAGGGGCTTTGACATAGGAAGGGACAAATCCTCTGAAGCTATCTCAGTGCAAGCTGCCCAGCTCTCAGGGAAGGATTGTCCAAATCTCTATACAAACCTGAAGGCAGATAATTTTTACTCATATTTGAGAGTTGCCTGCCCTTCCCATGTGTCTATATAAACAAAAGGTCGTGAACTTCAGCAAAACCTTCACTGAGGCATCCTTCTGTCTCTAACCAAACCAGTCCCCAGGCAGGGCTTCTTCAATATCAGATGGTGTGGCATTAAACCTGGATTCCTAATCACAGTGAAAAGAAAAACAAAAACAAAACCAAAACAAAACAAAACAAAAACATAAACAACATAAACAAAACTTTAAGCCGTAAAAAACATCTCAGAAATGCAACAGCAGCAAAGGGAGATTTTATCAGTTTACCTGCTTCCACCCACTCTCCTTTTATGGAGTTAAAATTTGGGGTTAGTCCAGGAAATAATATACATAAAAATAAAATAACCAGGATATTTGTCCTTCAGTATAAATGTAATGAGAGACACACCAAACATCACAAAGAATCCTGAAAGCAAGGAAACATCTTGTGCACTCAGCGAGCTAAGAAGCTCCTATTTTCTGTAACGCCTTGCAGCCCAGCTGTGATCTGAAACATTTGAAGCATAACCTAATAAATTGTCATAGGCATAAACAGGAGACCAGGGAGATATTTCTTAGCTAGCTTTTGAAATTAAACAGAATCAGTGCTACAGGACAGCTGCTCCAGAGGACAAAACACTGAACAGAAGTTTCTTGCAGGATAAAAAAAGGACTTGCTTATAAGCAAGGACCTTGAGGAGGTTTAGTATTGTAAGAGGCTGAACACAAGTAAGGGTGAAAGGTTTGAGCTGATATGCACCTGCATCAGCCTGTGCCTGAGTATCTGTGGCATCAAGTTTGTGTACACAGAGAAGTGAGTCTTAAGCAAACAGCAGACAGTGAGCCTGCAATTCAGGCACTGGGCCAGAACTCTGTAGGCGAGCTCAGGTCAGGGCATATTTCAGCACACAGTTTTCTGTAACACCTAGGCACTGAGTTTCCACACATGCCAGTGGGGAAATGGGTGTTGCTTTGCAAGTGGGAATGGGAGTCTGCAGGTTTCTGAGTCCTCACAGTTATTTGGACTCTCTGTATTCACCTTCTAGGTGTCCCTTCCATGTCTATAGGACAGAAGTAAGAGTCCCCCTGTTCTCCTGCCTGCCTTGGCAATTTAGGATGCTCATGTCACCGGGTGGAGATTGTCCCCCACTACATGGTCCTACTCAGACCATGCAGTAGTAGGATAAATCAAGGACCCAGGAGTATTGTGCCAGACACCTCTATAGCTGACAGACCCTTTCTTTGCCCAGGCAGGGAGAAAACTAATCTGGCACCAATAGCAGCTGGATCTCATCTGGACCACCTACACACCAAGAGGATAAGGAAACTGTCTCCAATTATTTTCCTCAAAACAGTCAGAAGAAACCTGTCAACACATTGTCCTAATTTCTGCCTCTGCAAAAATGTCTATTTTCTGCCTCCTGTTTTTTAATCTCCATTTTTCGTTTGTGGTTTTCAACTAAACATCAAGTATAATCAAGTAAGATGAGTGATGAAGAAGAGAGGTCTAGTGCTTGATGACTTAGTTTAATGGTTTGACCATGCTGTCTCAGACTGATATCTACAAGACAAAAAGTTCTAATCCATTCCTAGCTGTCTGTGAAGACCTCCAGGGAGGAAAAGAGCAAGAGGGGAACTCCCAAAGAAAATGAAAAGCTGATGGGACATTTCTGAGATGTTTGCAGGGAGATCCTGGGAAACCAGCAGTATTTGTCCAGTCTGGTACTTTGCAGTGCCAATGAATGTTTTTTCCAAAGAAGGCATCCAGAATGTTTTTCCTGATATGTATGTTTCCTCATCTCTCTGGCTCAGCCTCCCTCCAAACACTCCCATTTTTTTTGAGGATCTCAAATCCTGCTCTGAACTCTCTGGTGTAGTCCCATCTTAATTTTAAATTCTAGTTATTTGTCCTATGCAACTTCAGTGAAAGGGAAATTAAGAGGATTTCCCTTGCCCGGCATGTGGTTGTCAATTGATCCCAGAAAAAGTTCAGATTTACTGGTCCCATTTGATGGGACTCATGGGAAAGGAACTGGCCCCATAGCAGTAAGTCAAAGATGTGAAGAGACGGTTGACTGAGCAATGTGACTGATGGCCACAGACAAAAGTACTTTCTTCATTGTTTTGAAGGTCTGTTGCTGCACCTTAGACCTTAAACAAACTTATGGTGACTGACCTTTGGATACTGATCCAGAGCCTCGCCTTTCATCTCTCTCCACTGTTCAATTTTCCTCCCTTCTATTCTCATCCAAGCCATTGCAAATATTCTTTTTTCTTTTTCTCCTCCCCTTGCTTTGACTGAGCCAGGTCCTGAAGAGTCAAGATGGGAATCACACAGCACAATTCTACGCCCTGTGTTATGCAGATAGTCAAATGAATGATCTAGTGGTCCCTTCTGGATTGAAAATCTCTTCAGGTTAAATCTGCAACAGTAATGCTAATGTAGACATTTTGCAGATGCTTATTTTAGGACACGCATGTCTGCCATTTGCTTTGCTTGGTCTAGGTATAACTCAGTTCCCAAAGCAGCACTGACAACCACGTTCATTAATTTATTGGGTATCACTTAATTCAATTTAAAACCAACTCAGAAATTCCTGTCTGTTTTGTTTTAATATCTATTACTTATTAATGCAGACTCTAGATACAGGAGCTTTGGACAAACACATCACATTACTTAGCATGTCTGAACATTATCTTTTAAATAAGTTGGTTAAAGCATATTAGCCAGTGAGGAAATTTTTAGTCCTTCTCCCCTAGTCTGAGGACTTGAGTGTCAAGAGAAGACAGAGCAGTACTTCTAACCAATATGAAATTTGCCTCAAAAAGGAATAAATCAGATTCTTCCAACTGTGCAAGAAATTCTGTCACAATGTTAAGCTCTTGCAACTATTACCTGTTCCAGAAGACAGTCACCCAGAATCAGATCTAAAATGTTCTGCATTTGAGTGCCTGTCCTCAACTCAAAAGGATTAAATGACTCACGGGATTTGCTCTGATTGTAAAAAATGAAGCTTGAAGTAGGTTATGAATTTATGTGATTCACAGCTCCTTTAAGCGGAGGTGATTCATCCCCCTTTTGCCAAAAGCATCTCCAAAAGATCCAGTGCCAGGCCAGCCTCATAACTGGACACAAACTCAGCCCCCGAAAAAGAGTGTAGAAGGAAAGAAAGATACATGTCCAGTTAATCCAAACATTACTTTATCCCTCAATCCCACCGCTTAAAAGATTTAACAAAAGGAGAGCTGCCATGTAGCCTGCACATATGTGCTAGAGAATGACGCACCCTAAAGTTTGATAATCTGAATTAAAATGGATCTGAGAAATTGATTTGGATTAACTTGATCTACTTTTTACTGAAAAGATCTGGAATCCTAAACAAGCAGCTAAGCCACGATTAACTCATTTAAACACTTTTACAGCTAAATGTAGCCCCAAGCTCTAGGAGCTTTACCCTTTGGGGATTAAACCAAACCTCATCTGGGTGTTCTCCTGCACTTCTTCTCCATGTCTGTTCACTCTGCAGATGACTCTTCATCATATTGCCTCTTTCTTTCCTTTCACTGTAAAGGGATAGAGAAATCAAAACGTGGGAATTTCTCCCCATCCATTCCCATCTGGTTGCAATTTCCTCCCCTTATTGTCTGGTGGTAAAAAAAGATCATCGGAGTCACACTTGATTTGCCAGGTCATTGAAGAAGCCCAAAGATGGAGACTCAGCCATGCAGCTGCTCCCTTAGACTGATGGGGGGAAGGAGGTACTGGGTCCATCTCTCTGCTTAGAGACTATCCATTAGTAGTAACCACTAGTCCTTGAATTATATGTTAACATCCAGCACAGTTCTGCTGCTCTCTCCTTGCCTCTGGACCTGTCAGGACTCATTGTCTATGCCTACATTAGTAAACTAAATGAAATGAGTGCATGGGCCCAAAAAGTGTCATGCAGTCATCCACACTGTTACATTATTTGCATCCCCCTTGGCACTGGTCAGACCTAGGGCAACTTGCACTGCACGGGCACAACTCGCAGGTTAGCACAGGGCCCGGTAGTGAGTTTGGATGCAGCCATCCCAGTTTGGGGATTAGAGGGATTAATATAAACATAAATTGCACATATTGGCCTCAGAGCCAAAGGCAGCTCCTCACCCACTTTATGTGCTTGTATAGGTGGAGCTGCTAATGGCAAACTAAGGATACAGCAGGTCAGTTCAGAAGCTCCTCAAGGCATCAGAGATGCTGAGGAGGGGACAGTGGTGTTGCTGAGGGGCAGTAGTCACTGCTGGGATAGCCAGGGAAAAGTAATTCACCTCCCTGTTTGCCATAAGGAAAGGATCTGCCTGCAAAAAAGCTCACGTCACACCATATGTTGCAGTGCATGCCTGTTGGTTTAGGATAAGGAACAAGGCTTCTTGCTTTCATGGGTAACTCAGAAGAAGGTAACACTGAGAGCTGACAAGTGCTCCAAAGGTGAACTATTTTCTGTCCATCAGATAAAATGAGCTATGAAATTCCAGTGCCAGAGCTCATCAGAAATAGTCCAGTTTTCCCAGAACCTTTTTTTTTTTTTTTAATAAAAGCCGATGATTTTTTTTAATCTCCACAGGAATGTTCTGGGGTTTTGTTTTGTCTTGTTTTGTTTCTTTCCCAAAGGAGGGGGAAGATCTGTTTTCAGGACTCAAAGCACCTGGAAATAAAATGCATGAATTATACTAGACCTTTAAAAAAATTTATGCTTTGACTCTTTGCATTCCTTGAGGCTTACTGGTGAAAACTGCCATTTTGTGACCAGACATAACCTATTATAAGACAGATGTCTAACTTTAAACTGCTTCACAGCACAGACACACAAACTGTGTTTTCTCATACAGACACTTTTGCTTTAATTTTTGTTGTTGTTTTACTGCTTTTTTACATGTTTTCTTCAGTTATTCAAATTAAATTAAAAAATTTTAAAAAACATTTTTTGAAATGAAACTCACAAAAAGATGAACCAGAGCAAAGTCTTTTGAAGAGATCATAGCCTGAGCCTCTCTGGCAGGATTAAGCTGCCCTGAGCACTAAGTGGCAAAGTCTTGCTCCAAAAGCACAGTCAAGATGAGGTATGGAGAAACCCAAATCTAATTAGAAATGTAGCTTCATTTAGTCAAAAGGAATCATGTCACTAATGTAGAAGCGCCGTGTTGCTACACCAGCCTAGTGATTCAGTGCAACAACTAAGAAGCTTTTTCTCTCTTTCATTTGCTAAAATATTAATGTAAATGCAACATTTGCCAAAGGCATTAGATTCACTGTCCTCTGGGGTAACAAGCTGCAAAATGTGATGTGAAGAGGGTCTAGAGCTGCAGAGAGAACATACCCTGAACATCTAACTCTGCTGCAGTCCTCAGGATCCACCTGGACTTTTTCTGAACCACTTCCATCCAAAGTTCTATAGAGCTTCAAACATCTCACCAGCCCTAAACAAAAGCACTGAGATATTACATCGCCTTCCAGTACTTGACTCAGACCTTGAAGTCTCTGAAGCCCATACGTCCAAAAGAGTCATTCCCCTACTTGCTCTAGTTGCCACCATGAAGCACATAGGAAACATGTTACTCCAGACCCCAGAGAGGTCAAAGTACCAGATTACAAGGATGGGGAAGTGTGAGTATCCCCTGATAGCTGGTAGTATCCATGTCCTTGTGTCAGCTACACAGTGCCACTGTTTCTGTTATACTGAATGCTCAGTTTATGAACATAGGTCCATAAGAGAAGGTATTACACCCCACTAGGTTAGGATATGGACTTGGGATGTAGGGATGGAGGTATGGCTGATTATCAAAACTGTGAGAGAATGAGCACAGCTACATGGGCAGAAGACCTTACACAGAGAATACCCAGAGACACTTGCCTTACAGCACCCTGCAGTACCCAGGATCTCCCTTCTGTGTGGATGGACTCACAACCAAGCCAAGTGAGATCTGCAAAAATGTCCCTATATGGAAGAATATTTTAACTACTAATGTCATTTTGGACAGACTTGAGCCAAAGCTGCGCATGTCCTTTCACAGAGCCTGGCTACAAGATCAGCTCTGATGGCCCATAGCTTTATTGCTGCAGGCCTCAGAATGTAATCATGGGCCACACAATGGATTAGGTAACTTGCCTCCGATATTGTTCTATGTCACTGTATAACAACAGAACAGATGACCTTGATGGTGCCCAGAAAAACCCTCGGAGAACAATTAATCTATCATGCCTTAGATACCTATCTCAGGAGGAGCTGAATCACCATCCCAAGGTTCTGACTTCTATATGTTGATGGAGCCTGCAAAGACTAATTCACACTTAATGTCAAGTTATTTAGGGCAGAGGTGTCCCACCCTTAGGTGTGTCATGTCTAATAGATATTTCCTTCACAACATTCTGCTGACCTTCAGTTACACTTGGATGTAATATCCAAAGACCATAAGTGCCTGTTATTCTCCCAAAACACACATTTGTCCTGACCAAGATGCCTGAAGCCCCATCCCCTCACATCAAACCAAACAATAACTTTAACCTTGCATTTCCTTAATTTATCAGTGGAACTTAAACCAGTGTACCTACCACACTGGGCCTTCTATCACAGTTGTCTGCATCTCTTAAGCCACCTTATACAGTGGCCTTATGACAGCAGATTGTGTCTAGTAGTGTCTTGTGATTGTTCTTATATGGTTGGCACACGCATAAACAGCACAGTGCAACAGGGAAAGGATCACAATAGTTGTCTTCTTTTGACTCTGAGACATTGCTAGATGGTGCCATGGTCTACCCCACAAGAAACATAAGGCAAGCAATCAACCAGTCCACAGAGTATATAAATATTGTCCTGAACATGGAGTCCTAGAGCAAGTAAGACACAAGGAAGCAACACTGCAGATGGATATTTTATTATTTAATAAATATTTTATTATTTTATTTTATTATTACTCAGGACTTTGAATTTACCTGGGCCATATATTAGCCAAGAGTTAGGCATTGCAATGCCTAAAACACAATATGGGCACATCTTCTAGACCCTTCACAAGAGGGAAAAGCCATGAAAACTTTCCAACAGGCTGTTCCAAGCCAAAGCTTAAGTCTGACATACTCTGACTGAATAGTTATAGAGTGAGAGTGACTCTGTGGTAAATTATTTTTCCTGCACCAGCTCAATTTCAAGATTATTATTCAGAACACTTAACTTCTGTCAGCCTAAACAAAAGCACTGATCTCTTTACTAGTGCCCATGATTCCTTAGTTCTGTTTTTACACTTATGCCTTTAAAAGACTTTTTTTTTTTACCCCAAAGCTCAAGATGAGCATTATAAATTGCTTGGTGCAAACAAGGAAATGAGCTCTAAGTTGTGTACGTGGCTTTGCCTTTGGAAAAGCTGGAGCATAGTTTATGAGAAAACTCTCAGGAAACCAGCTCACTTAATGATGGCCATGTCGTGTTTTTCTGGTTATGATTAACACCGGAGACCTGACATTGCTTAGCTCAAATGGTGTTTTCAGTTCAGATCTGGGAAGGATCCAAAGCTTCTTTTTGTTAATTTGTCAGAGTGGATTAATTTTTCAGCAGCCCATTACTGCAATGCAGCCTGCCCAGCTTCAGGCTTCATTGTGAGAAGCCAGTGATACCGAGCTGACAGCAGTCATGGGCAGACAGAGCCCAGATGTAGTACAGAGCTGCAGAAATGTACCGATTACATCTGGAGATCAGCTTGCTGCTCATGAGTAAGACTTGGAGGATGTACTTCAGACAGAGTCTATCTACTTCCACAGTCAAGCAGTCAGTTCCCAAACAAATCAATCCCAGAATCAAAGCTGCTGGTTCTTAGAGATTATCTGTCCTTGCCTTGAAGCTCTAATGGGGCACGAGGAAAGGCAACATACAGCACAACTGTTATTTCAAGCACTGGATACCAACCTAGAAATCTTACACAGAACAGTCTCCTGTTTAGCACTGGCACTCTCACTTAACACTAGTAAGGATTTCTAATGAAGATGAAGTCCCAGGAACTACGGGCAACCAAGGAGAAGCTTGGTCTGAATCCAAACTTTGCATCATTGAGATAGTGAAGGGCAGAGGTATCAAAATAAACGGATGTTATGAGCAGGTCTAAGACTTTTACAGGCAGACACACTGTCTCTCACCCCAAGTTCTGAAATAGCCATCTCTGTCTCACATCGCAGAAATGTAGCACAAAAGCATCAGACTTCCACCTCTTCATGATTTTTTTAGCTCAAGGACAGCACAGAAGAAATTATCTCAATATAGCAGAGACCCCAGCCAAAAGGGATGGGAATCATATGTTTGCCCATGAAACACTCTGCAAATGTTATCTGCTTTTACACAGGACATGTACTCAGAGACCACCATCCTCCAGTTTGTACCTCCAGTTGGTCATGTCTTTACTTGCTACCTCCTGTTTACAAAGCCACAAGTGACTCTAACAGACCCATCTTGTTATTCTGCATATGAATTACCTGAGAAAACAAGGTCTGCTTCAGACATAGAAGGCAGTTTCATAGAATCATAGAATCATTTAGGTTGGAAAAGACCTTTAGGAACCTCAAGTCCAACCATTAACCTTAGTCTATCAAGTCCACCACTAAGCCATATCCCCAAGCACCACATCTAGACAGCTTTTAAACACATCCAGGGGTGGTGACTCAACCACCTCCCTGGGCAGCCTGTTCCAGTGACTGACAAACCCTTGCAGTGAAAAATTTTTTCCTAATGTCCACTTTAAACCTCCCCTGGTGCAGCTTGGAGGCCATTGCCTCTTGTTCTATCACTAATTATTTGTGAGAAGAGACCAGCTCCTACCTCTCTACAACCCCCTTTCAGGTAGTTGTAGGGAGCGATAAGGTCTCCTTTCAGCCTCCCTTCCTTCAGACTAAACAGCCCCAGTTCCCTCAGCTGCTCCTCAGAGGATTGTTCTCCAGGCCCTTCACCAGCTCACTTGCTCTCCTCTGGACCTGCTCCAGCACCTCCCTGTCTTTCTTGTATTGAGGTGCCCAAAACTGAACACTGTACTTGAAGTGTGGCCTCAGCAATGCAGAGTACAGAGGGACAATCACCTCCCTGCTCCTGCTGGCCACACTCTCTCTAATACAAGCCAGGATGCCATTGGCCTTCTTGGCCATTTCTCTTTATCAAACCCAGAATATTACACTTTTCAATCCTGCAGACTGAGTGATTGCAATGGAGTTTTCACTGATTTCATTGATGCTTTTATTGTCTACCTTCTCTCTTGTGCAACCTACAACAGCATAACTACTGAAGAGAGTGCTATTGCATCTTATAATAGGCCAACATAGAAGCTTCTCAATAGTTAATTTGTTTCTAATCAATGAATCAATTGCAAGGGCCTTCTTCACCTGTTATGTATACATTTGCAAAACAGATGAAACACCAACCACTAAAAATAATGGGGTATGAAAAAACAGCATGAAGTGAAAATCAGACCCTTTACCATCTGTTGTCCTAGTTGTTCTTTATTCAAAAGAATGATCTACTGCAAACACAACTGCTTTACCTGAATGAAGAAGCATTTGCATACATCAACATGCATATTGGCAGGGTTAAACCAGAAGTTCATGAATAAATGAAAATGGCAATTGAATGAACAATGACAAGAGTCATGGGAAGACTGCAATGTTAAACGTGGGGGCAGACAGATCACAGAGACCAGCAGTCAAGCCCTGATTTGGATAGACTTTTTTTTCTATAAATGCAGGGTCACATTCTCAAAAGTTGGGGGTTTATGTGGCTGAAAACTGCTCCTTACAAACCTCAACAATTTTAGAGAGAAGATAGTTTTTCAGTGCTGTCCCAAAGGATGCTGAAGCACATAGTCCTGCTCCAGCAACACTCCCCTACCTGATGTAACTGTTGCTCGCAGGTTCTGGTGCTAAACTCTTTCTTGATAATCTTTTCAGTTTTCCAGTGCTGAATGCAAAATCCTTAAGTGTAATTTATATACAAATGCAAAAAAAGCTTAAAAATTGTTTGAAATGGATCCCCATAAAGTACAATTAAGATATAATTGGGTTTGAATGCACAGTGCCCATGTTCTAAAGGAGTGCCCAATTTTCAGCATATAGGTCTGAGTGTGTTCATTTGTGTGTACATATGTATACATGCACCTTAATGTGCTTCCCATTTTCCATCTGAAGTTTTCCTTTAGGTTTTTGCATGGGATAACAAAGTGCTCTCTGGGCCAGAAATCAGGAATCATTGTGAAAATGTTTCTTAATTCTGTGAATGAAAGGCTCAAGCAGTTATAGCAAAAGCTCTTCAGACCCCTCTGACTTCAGTATTAATAAATCACCTCATCTCACTCAGAAAAGGAAGAACAATCACCAGGCTGTTGGCACTAGCAAAGACCAGCCTGCATTTGACATGATGAACTCTTCAGTGCTAGAAAGATTCATATGCACAAAGACAGAAAGAGTAACTTCTATAGAGACAATCAATGTGAGGACTTTCAAGATGAAAGGCACCAAAACCTTTCTTAATTCTCTGGGAGGTCTTTCTTACATAAGTCACAAAACAATTTGCAGGCTGCAAAATCATGGACACTCATTAGTTTCAAGGCATGGTGCACAGCTGCACTGTGCACTGTGTCATGTTTGTAAATCATCTTTGCCACAGGCCCAATGATTACTCAAAACACACACTGCCATTAAGGTTTTTTGCCTCTGCAGTTATAAGACAATGAAAGACAACGTACCCTTAGAAACAGAATGAATACGCTGATAAAAGGTCAGCAAGAAAATTATTGCTATGGCCATATTATGAATAAAATCAAAGATAAAATACGATGCTAGAACCACATGGCTTGGAACTGAGGCTGAAAGATTAAAAAATTCACAACCAAGGCAACCTTGCCTTCAGAAGTTTGCAATGATAAATCACGTTGCAAAGGTTTCTCTCTAGCGTTGGTTCTGAGACAAATGTCTTGAAAGCAATATTTAGTGTCCTGCATTGAGCTAATCAATGCAAGTCTCCTCCCCAGATCTTGAGCTCATCAATATTTCATACATACAAATGGAAGTTCTACTAGCTTTTTAAACTGTTTTTCTTTGAGTAGTTTTATTTTACTTGAGTGCACCTGTGCTTCTGTTTTTCCCATAGGGAAACAACAGGTTCAGATCTCTGTTTAGAAATCGAGAATGTCATTATTCCATATCATGAATATGTGCAGGAAATATCTCACGCTCGTCACAAGGGGAAATCGTTTAGAGTCTGCTTGAAATATCTCCAGATTTCTTCCTTTCTGAGCGGTAGACAATACTTTTTCACCCAAGCAAAAATTGGGAAAAATGCCTTCTTGATGAAACATATAAAGGCCATGTTTAGATGACCTAATAGGGACCTATCTCAAGCATCATGGCTGCTCCACTCCACTGACTTTAATCTAAGTATCTCACTACCCTCCTTTCTTTAGGCAGTCTTGTATTTTGAGCACTTAAAGAAGTGTTGCTATATCACACAGATCTGAATTTGATCCTTTGCTACTATCAGTGGTTGACTAGACTAAGAGCAGAGATAAAACAACCCATATCTACCTTCTTCCAGGCAAGTGTCCCAACTACTGTACTATTCTGAATGAGCACAGTGTCTTCATTTTATTGGCTAAGCAGTGAATGTACTTAGTACAGCAAATCTCAAAGGACATTTAGATGCAGAGAATTTCTTGAGAGTTACTCACAGTGTCTAATCTTCTATATCTTATTTTGTCTATAGTTATATACTCAAAAGATATGTAAGCATCTCTAAAGGAATATTCAGAGAGCATAAATAGGAAAATCAAGTCCTACTGACTCACCTCTCACTGACATGCTAAAGCTTCCTGACATTTATTATCACCCTGCAGACCTAAATTACTTTCGTATTATATCTTCATATTTTCCTTATCTGCTGAACTAGGTAGATATTCAAAGGTGGGCAACCTCTTTGGATGGTGGTCAAGCACTAGACACAATGCCATTCCATGGTTTTATGCCCAAACAAAGGTAGAGAGATATTTTTGACCTTGCTTTTTGCCTGCATTTTACCCCCAGTTCTGAGATGGGCACACCCATCCATGAAAACAACACACTTTTGTCCCCACAGGCACATTGTGACTGTACTCTTTGCAAAGCACCCCAATACTCCCATGACCCTGTAAAGAGGGAGGAGGATTTCTTACAAACTGCGAGATGGAGTTTTATAGGCAGTTAGCACACGGATCCAGGAAATGAAGCCTAAAGGAGCAGTATCTGCAAAGAAATACCTCATCATTACCCATTGCAGTCATGAAACCAGAGCATGTAACTGTGTTGTAAATATAATTCACTGAGGGACCTCAAAGTGGCTGTTAACCTTCATTCCAGCTTTTGTTTCTGAGTGCCTGATGCCAACAGCCTGGTGGCCTTTCACAGAAGTTGGAGGAGAAGGCATATGTCCTCACTAACAACCTACTTCTGCCCCACCATAAGTCTTCACAGGAGAAGAATGGCTGGAAAAGTCTTAAGCTTTGAGTGGTGGCAGATGAAGTGACCTACACACACCAGCTTCTTCCTCTGTCCTCTGTCTCAGCCCTAAAACATACTTTGATTACAAAATGCCATTTTCCTTCTCTGAGTTATATGAATGTTGGCTGAAAATCCTGGCAAGCACTTGCCAGACTGATGAGACCCAGGGTCCATCGGGGATCCCCAATGAGCATATCAACATCATGTCAAGAAAGTGAACACAGGATTTTCAGCCACTTAAGTAAAAGGAAAATCTCCAGTTACTACTTCTATAATAAGCCACTTTCCCTTAACTGGGCCAGCTACTTCTCAGGTCTCACCCTATGGGCAGGACCACCAGCTAGAGGAGGGTGTTGAATAGCTCTGTT
Source organism: Megaceryle maxima (assembly GCA_024605025.1). Classification (NCBI taxonomy): domain Eukaryota; kingdom Metazoa; phylum Chordata; class Aves; order Coraciiformes; family Cerylidae; genus Megaceryle; species Megaceryle maxima. Next base: position 20,563 of record JANHGN010002004.1, read on the forward strand.
CTATTACTGAGTTGCTCTACTGCCAGTATGAGAGCCATTGCACATCCCTGCATTTAGCTGAAGGCAGTGTATTGTTTATGGAAGAGGGTCTCAACATTATATGGTTGGTAGAAGCAGCTGAGACCATCTAACACCACTTCCATATCACATATGTCAATACCTTCTCTGAATTTCCACCTGATCCAGAAGGAAGTATGTCACTCAGAAACTATCTACTCTCATCAAAAAAAAATCCTGACACACATGCTAATTTCTTCCAATCCCAAGTTATTGGTGTTATTTTAAAAGTCTGGTTCATGTCCAACCTGACTTCAGCTTCATTGGCTCTTGGTTAGTAGTATTAGCCAGGAAGTTCTCAGCAACTTTTTTTGGGGTGTTTTTTTGGTTTTTTTGTTTGTTTGTTTTTTGTTTTTGTTTTTGTTTTTTTTGTTTTTTTAGACAGGTTTGTGGAAAAGGATTAGTTGTGATGGGTTTTCTCAACTCATCCCTGCTAGGCAATTTTTAATTGAAACATTCCAGATTACCAGTCAAAAACTATGGGGTTTTTCTGGCACTTTAATAACTTGATATGAACTAGAAGTGGTCCAAATCAAAATGACACATTTGGAAATTATTTACTCCCTCATCCTTTCACTAGAAGAGGTCTGTGTGGGTGTACGAGACGTAAACACAGACTGCTGTCACTGCTGCTTTTGCTTTTGAATGGCAATTTACAATAAGGAAGTAAATATAATTAGTTCACATTCAAATGGCACTTTTTCATCTTGGAAAATTGAGTATATTTTATAGCCACTGTATAAATATGCCTGTGGGAAATCACATCCCACCAGTGAACTGAATTGGCCATAAAGCAGCAGCCATGCCAAGCTGTTTACAAAAAGAAATGAGATTTTTCTTTTGTGGAAGATTGAGAGGACTTATTCTGCAAAAGGAAAAGTTTTCACTGCTGGAAACTGGTCATATCCTGTAAAGAAAACTTTTAAGACTTGGGCTTTCATCCAAAAGGACCACATAGCCCACTGGAGCTTTGGTCGTGACCAGTCATCTATATATCCCCAGCCTTCCCATGCTGCTGCCTGTCTCCTCACTACAGTCAGCCCTTTTCCTCCCTATGCAGGTCCCTCCCAATATGCAGGGAAAGTGGTGATCCTGTCACAGTGAGGAGGCAGGGCTGGAGACGGCAAGGCCATCTCAGAGGGAGCAGGAGATTTACTCTCCTGGCTGTCCCTCATGTGATGGGCAGGGAAAGACAAAGGGTGTGTAGACAATTGTGTTAAAAGCAGGAGGGGGTCACCAAGCAGCACTAGCCCATTCCCTGGTGGACCTCAGCCCTCAGCAAGTGGGCTGCAAAGAGGATTGGCTTCACCAGCCTCAACCCTTCTGGTGGTGTTTGTCCACCCTTGTTCCACAATCAAGGGTGGACAAACACCATGTCTACTATAAAGCCTGACATAGATCAACATTCGGAAGCCTGATGAGATGCTGCTATAGTAGAGAAAGCATCAGGGGAGTCTCAAAAGTAAGCCAAGATTGTGGGTGTCAGAAAACATTCAGCTGTCCCAGTAAAGTCATCCTCTGGAAGTGCTGTCTGATGAGATGCCTCACCTTCAAGCAATATCAGTAGCAATCTCTCTTTCTGTTTTTTTCAGTCAGTTCTCAGAAAGAAACTTGTCATTTCCAGAACACTTGGAGTTCCAAGAAAAAATCCTGCACTGGTTTGGACCCAAAGTCACCATTTCTGATTCATATTAGTTTGCTTGATCCCTCTTGAACTTTTTCTCTTAAATTGTCCTTTCAAAAGATTCCAGAAATACGCAGATGCTTTACTGGTACTGTAATCACACTGGGAAGTTGGACACCTATGACAGCTACAGGCTGAGATACAGCTGGGTCAGTTACTTTGGAGCAGCACAGTCCTATTTCCAAAAATAAAAGAAACTCATACAAAGAACAGTTTAGAAAAAGCACTGGATGCCTCTAAGCTCTGCTGTTCGTGGGTGGTCTTGAGGCTCCAAAAATGCAGGAGCTGGAGGAAAGAGAACTACTTCTGTCTCTTCTAAACAATTCATTCATTTAAACAAAAGTTCCCTTACACCAAGGGACCATTCCACATAAAAGAGGATTTTAAAGACCACTACAAGAAATGGAACGTACAGATTACTGCCTTTTTAAAAGCCAAAGGACTTTCCAGCATGGCACTGCATGTCCAAAAGAGTGCTGTGGGAAGTTTATATTTCACTCACGATACCAACCATACAACCAGAAAATAAACAAGCCAAGTCAGTGCTCTAACAGAAACTGTAAAAAAATATACCTTTTCACTTACATGTTCCATTTCAGGGTTTTTTAATGCCACTTTCTATTACATCATTGTAGCTTATATTTCTTCATGAAGTCATAATAGAAAGGGAGAGGTGTTTTCTCATAGCTCAAAGAAAGAAATTTGTCTTTGTTCCCATCTACTGTGACTATTTGTCCTCAGAAAATGTTTACTCCAAAACCACAAGATTATTATGCAGGAGAAATTATTGAAGTTCTCAGGAGATGCCAAAGAGGCAATGTTCATGTTTGGCAAAGGGTGCAAAGCCTTGTTAAAAATAGATCCCCCTTGATATTACATTTGCCTTGTTCAAGCTCAGCCTCAACATGAGGATTTGCTTTCCTTCACAGCCACCCAGCTTTGCTCAGAAAAATGTCCTTCAACAGGAAAAAAATCCCAAACCAGGTTTTGATTTCTCCCTTCCACCTTCCAATCCCCCTGTTGCTCAACAGAAAAATGTCAGATGAATTAATGAAAGCCAAGATCCATTCCAGCACCATGAAAAATGTGACATTTCCTCAGCAGTTAGTGGAAAACAAGTAGCACAGGTCCCCAGCCAGCCAGGAGAAACAGAGGATTTCTCTGTGGCAGCCACAGGATGTGGTCTGCCACAATTTACAGTCCTAGTCATACTTGGGCAATCTCAGGGCGAAATGGGAGGAGGACTCTAAGAGGTTACTCAGCAAAGGAGTAACATAGGAGGCACTGGAACATCTCAAAGAAAAATACTTCCAAAAATGATGAATTGGGCATTAGCACAATGTCATATCCTCCTTCAAAGTTCCTCTAGAAGGACAACTGATAAGAAAACATGACATAATCTTTGGAGAACTCACTTTCTAAATTAATTTCTTTGAATAATAAAAAAACCACTTTTGGTTGAATATTTTTGTAAAGCACTTTATTTAGACTCTCTTACTCTGGAATGAAAAAAAAAAAAAAAGCTTGGGAGGGGATGCTGAGGCTTTAGTTCTACCAACTCATTTTATCATTGGGATGGAATGGAAAAAGAGAAAGCAGATGGAACAAAACATAAAGTCAGGTGGTGATTTTCTTGATTTAAAAATATATCCATATTTTGAAATATTTTCTGGATTATTCTGACAGTACCTGGTGGTTTAGGAAGCAACCATGTGTTTGCAAGCCATCACTGACACAAGCATGTAGATCAGTAACTTACCATCAGTCTTCCCCAACACCCCAGATCAGTGACTTCTCCAACACTGAAAATCAGACTGCCCATCGGGTCTCTCAGGAACTGGTCACAGAAGAGCAGGACAGCAAATCCTGACATTTTTGACAAGCTGATGGAGGTGATGGACTCTTGGCCATGCTTATGGTCATGATCACAGTGCCCCAGTACTATGTCAACAGCCTTTTGCCAGCAGGGTGTGGCTCCATTCACTGAAGCTTCAGCACTAGGAAATATTGTTTGTTGATTACAGGTCTGACAGCAGGACTGCCCTGTCCCTCATATCCAACCTGACAAGACCTCTGATCAGACGTTCAGTGTAGAGAACACTGGTCCAGCACCTCCTCTCTTTCTGGGGACCTTCCTGAGCTGCCCACTGACAATCAGAAAGAGGGAAAAGAGAATTAGTGTTGACATGCATCAAACATGCCTCTGGAGTTATTTTGGCCACATTTCCAGGGATTTTATCAAGGAATGTATCTATCTCATACCTTACCTCAGCAAGCAGACACCTCCCAAGGGAAATCATGGGGCGGGTACACTCTTCTAGTCTTGAGGACAAAGCCAAGTCCATTTCTGGAGAAGTCCACCTCAAACTGGTAAGCTTTCATGATATGACCAAATGCTCACCAGAATGCACTTCCCCAAACACTCATGGCACATACGCCTCTCAGCATGGTGGTCATGTTTCAGCCAACACATAACTTCCAGTGACATTGCACCAGTGACCCAGGGCTGCCTGATGCAATGGTCCAAGAGGTGACAATTACATCACTGTAGCTGGAATGGATTGATTCAGTGATTTGCAATTGAAAACACCCAAATCAACTGATCTGCTTAAATACTACAAAATCATCATATCCACTCAGAGCAAGCAAGCACCTTCAGACCAGGGCTGTAGCAAATACACATACTGCAACATAATGGTGATGAACCAAAACCACTGCTGCTTTTTTGGTGAGTTGTGCTTAACCAACAGTCCTTGAGACTAACAGAAAAATAGACTAATGGCAAAAGAAAAAAGAGAGGGACTTACATGAAGGGGAAAGTTGCACCAAATTTAATGAGTGGGCAAGGAAAGGCAAGCAACACTGAGAATTTTTTGGGGGGCTATCTAAGGACACTAGAAACTCAGATCAGATTATTAAAATTTCATTATGATGGAGACCTCACTAATGATTTTGAGCAGAAGTATTTCTGGGCCAGTCTAAGATGATTAATTGCTTGTGATGCCTCCAGAAACTCAAGCGAGTCCATGCAGCACAAGAGGAAATTCAGATTCCTGACAGCACCACGAGCATATGCTTCACATCCTGGCAGTACAACGGCTAAGTGGTTTCACTTTATTTGTGTAGCCCCTGAGAAAGATGGCAGGCAAGGGGTTAAGTAGTGGCACTGCGGTTTCTGGAAGGGATGCCTCATTAACTGGCTGGAATTCATCGAGGATATGAACACCAGGGTGGACATGGGAAAGGCAGCAAACACCATATTACTGAGATTTTCAGGGTACATTGAACACAGGTCCTCAAAAGAGGTCAGTGCTGATGGACCAGATGATAGTGGGAGGTGAAAAGAGCCCTGAGAAGTCAAGGGCAATGGAGAGCAAGTAGAAGGGTATAGAGGTATCTAACTGGAATAATCTACCTCTCTGCAGTCACTCCATACATAACTGTGACGACTTCTGTAACTGGCCCTGTGTGTCCCACCAGACAGGATAACGAATGTATGGTTGACTCTCTGAAAGTCTGACCGATCATTCAATGTGGTCAGCTACTCCCAGTAGTATGACCACTAATTTTCCAACCCATCGCATTCATTTACAAAGCTAACACGGTACAAGTTATCAAACTGCAATTTAATGACTCTGTGGTTACCAACCCAAGTATCCTGTAATCTGCAGAAGCATGGAAGTGTCCAGGGATGTAGCACAGGCACTTCACTTCTGAGGCCCACCTGCCACAAGCCTGCAGCCCAGCAGAAGGTCCATAGCAACTGCAATGCTATCTCCTTTAAATACAGTACTGTGTGCTTCCCCCTGTTACCAGCTGGCCAAGTAACTCAGAATCCACAACTGCTCTGTTATCCTCTGCTATAAAATTATAAAGGCAAACTGAGGCATAAAGAATAGATTCACATGGAAAATGACCTCAGCATCTTTTTATCCAATGGTCACTTATTAGGAAATTAATTCACGAAAAAGGAAAAGTTGGTTTCAACTCCGTTATCTGTCTTGGGGAATTGGAATAGTGTTATTCTGGAACCAATATTCCACTGTAATGGAAAAAAAAAATATGCATGGAAGTAAGAGAGCAGAGCTATGTGTAACTTCCTACAGTTCTCAATAGGCTGGTAGAAAAGCCTTTATTCTCTGCTTTCTGGCTCTATAAGTTTTTAAAAGTTTTACATGACACAATGAGTCCAACACAAAAGATTGAAACCAGACAAGTCCAAAGCTCTTTGTGCTTAAGCCACCCTTTTGTGGGGTGAGAAGTATGGATCTGACCCTCTCTCACAGTGAATCCATCTCTTCTATTCTCCAGGTGAGTGGTTTTGCTCTGTTGGTTGACAGAGTTTAAGGCAAACCACCAAATCCTGCCCCACGAATCTCAAATGTGGTTTTTTTTCCCCAAGAAAAACTGCTCAGCACTTCTGGGACAAATCCAGAAATAGTTACAGAATGACTTAAAGTCTTTTACTTAGAGTAGCTCAAAGGCTTGTAGCTTTTCTTTAGTTAAAGCCTTTTTAGAAATGTATGACCCTGAGACAAAAGGAGCTAGGAGTAAAAGTACTACATGCGCTGTGAAGACAGAGAGTCTACTTTTGTTACATCTTGTTACCTGGGGCAAGGCTGAGCTGGGCTTGTCTGCTCAACTCTGCAAAGCACCGTGTGCAACCTGCTTATTGCAAGCTTCAGCTGGGAGATTTACAGCAGCACTAGAAATGCCAAGGGAGGATTGTTCATCCATTTGTACCTTGGGTTCCGTTGCGATTTACATCTGAAGTAGGTATTTTAGTCCCTTGGTTGCATATGAGGTACACTCAGACTTACCACACTCGCACTCTCCTCTGGTCAAAAAAAATCAATTTGGGAAATTCCTATACATAAATCCATTCATTCATAACATTTTAAATGCTGCAAGCTATCTCCTAGGACAGAACACTATAAATCTAAAAATTTGCTGTCCCTTAATCACCAAGGTTGAGGGACTGTATCTTGTTACAGGGGAAAACACAGGGCCAACAAAACTGCTGACCTCATCCTGTCATTTTGCTCCTCAACACCCTCAGCAGAGCACATTTGACATTCCAGCAAAAACACAGCACCAGGCAATGCATCCAGGGTTTGGGACCTGCCTCCTGCTTTATTTCTAAATATCAGCTGCAAAATTATATCCCAGATCAATAGTAAGTGTTTCCATTTGAACCTTCATGGGACTAGGACCAGGAATAGTATTGCCTTCCCAGCTGAAGCCACCTCTCACCAGCCAGCCTTATCTGTGATGTTACCAGCACTACCAGCTGCAGTTTCTGAACTTTGTTCTCATGCTGCAAGAGTCAGGAGAAATAGTTGTGGGAACTTCAAATGCAGCTCAGCAACAGAAAGAGCCCCAGAGTGACCCCAAAGAGTGCCAAGAAGGTTCTTGGTGTCAGGGATCTGTCCCACTATGCAGCTGTTTGGCACAGCACATGGACCCTTGTAACTCTAACATCCACAGTCATCTTGTGGGTGGGTCCATCCATCTTCATTTCTCCTTGAGGCTAGGGGAAACCTCTGGGCATTCAGAGTTTTTGGTCATTATTTGCTTTGCCAGCATTTTGTGAACTCTTAAGACCTAAGCATGCCTAAGTGACAGAGGAAAAGATCCCAGCACCATGCAGGCTACAGCAGTGTCATACAGACTTGAAAACCACCAAGTTTTATGACTGAAGTAAGGTGAACTACTGTTTGGAAGTAGGGTAGTGAAATACCATTAAACACTCCATGGGACAACTGAAGGAGCACTAAAATATCTTTCACCTTATTTCCACCTGTGTTTTGGTTTTTTTAACATTTGCTTCTGACCCAGGTATGATTTGGGTCTGGGGGATAGACTCAAAACATCATGAAATCACTGGCACTTTCCCTTGGCATAGGCAGGCTTTGAGATGGCCCCTTGAGAACCAACACATTGCTTATCTGCTCCTGACCACGTGCATCACAGAAGCAGACTGATGGGCTGTAGCCAAAGGAAAAAGTGCCTTCAGTTTCCTACATGTGGACAACATCAGCCTGGATTGCTTGCAGAGGTGGGATGCTCTTCCAAAGCATCTCTCTTGAGCAACACCTATGCCAAAAGTGAGGACACAAATTCAAAAGTATTGAAGCAAACCAGAGTTTATTTAGCATTTATTACCCATTATGTTGTCATATGTGGCTTCTTCTGTCCCCGTTTTCCTCTGGTAAACATAGACCTCTTGTTTTTCTTATTTTTTTTTAATAAAATATATAAAACATTGTGCATTGCTATCCATAGGAAAACTGTAGTTTAACAACAACAACAACAACAAAAAAGAATAAGGCACATTTCTGTGCAGCATCTTCAAATATATATATATATTTAAACAAAACAAAAAGAAAACCCTTTTCAACCTCTTTGAGGTTGTTAGCTTCTCACCAGTCACTGACACATCTCTTACATTACCATAACGTCACTGTTGGAGGTGGGTTGGGTTCTGTTTGACGGGGGCCAGCAGGGAGAACAGACTCAAAAAAATAATAGGATTTTATCCCTGAGGTGTCAGTAAAAAAATAATTAAAAAAAAAGTGTTCCCATTGAAAAGGAAGATGAAAAGACAGCCATAAATAACTGAATACACTATGGCAAACATCCAAGCACCGAGATGATTTCACAACAGAAGAATCCCCCTCCCCCCCATCCATCCCCCAGTTCTTAACAAGTCATATTTGCCGTTGGGTTTTAATTAGGTTAATCTCATGGCTTCTGAAGTCACAAGACAATCGGTCAGGATGCACCTCCCCCTCTCTTCCCAAATCATCTTTCCAGCTTTGACATTTCGTTCACAATTCTCCCACAATCCTCAGGGAAACCAAAAAATCCAAACACCAAAACCTGGCTGACTTCTCAGCCAAGAGAGGAGCACACGTACCGCAGCATGCCAAACTCCACGTCCCACATGGGAGGACTGCAATTGGCACCTTTCTGCCTGCTACTAAGAAATGAAGTTGGCAACCACGTCTGTTGAAACCACAAAGTGTCTGTGAAGAGGGGTGATAGCAATATGTGAGGGAGAGGGAGACGGGGAGAGCTTTATTGCTGTCTATCCACACTGTTCCAGGTAACACACCTGAAAGGAAAAGGGGAGACACCCACATAGTATTTCTTCCCTCCCTCTCCTCCATCACATGTGGTGCAGGGCAGGGTGGTTGGACTCCTCATGGCTTAGTAGTAGCGGTTGAGGCTCCTGGTCCCTGGGATGTCTGGCTGGCCATTCATCCAGATCTCCCGGATGATGCGCTCCCGCTCCTCCAGCCGCTGAGCTCGCTCCAGCTCCTCTGCTGAAGTGAAGACGTTCATGTTCAAAGTCCTCTCAAACCTGCGGTGCCTGCGGGCTGACAGGTCCGAAGTGGTGTCCGAATCATCATCGCTGTCACTGCTGTCGCTGTCACTCTCCCGCTCCCGGGGAGGTTTCTTCACAGAGGAGCGTTTGCAGTCAGTTCGGCAGGACACCCTTAGCACCAGGGCCAGTAGGGTCAACATGAGTCCAATGCACACTCCAGAGACAAAATACAGAGCAGCCCGCTCAGGGTTTTCTGAAAGGGGAAAGAAAATGCTTGTCAAGAACAACTGTTAGAAGAGCAAAACCACACACAGCTCCTCTGTGCACGTACCAGCCACAGTCTCTGGAGGGGCAGAGTTTCTAATGGCTGCTTTACCTCCATGCCCTAATTCATCACCACCCTGCAGGGAAATCAGGAAGGGGAATTTAAAAGGTGGATTTGCTGCCAAAGCATTTGCCCACAAGCAGAATGTGGGTTCGCTGTAGTCATGTCTTAGATTTGTATGGAAGGAGAAGGAGCAGCCCACAGAATTAAATGCTAATTCCAGCGGCTGCATGAGCTGGGTTGACACCAGGGTGCTGCACACCCAGCAGCAGCTAAGTGCACCTTGCTGTCGCATCCATTAACATCATACTAGCAATGAAGATGATTACAAAGCTTTATATGCTCTCTGTCCTACAGCCCAGCTGAAATGGGAGGCCCTGCAGCATGGAAAAAAATACATTTTATTTATTCATAGGTTTCATTTGCTTATCTAAGGCAAGTGTGCTGGCTTTCTGCCCAGACCACCAAACTCTATACCTGTGCTACACAAACAGAGCTGGAGTCAGCACACAACGGGATGAATCCTGCATAGCCACATTTCAGAGGTGATATAACAAGAAGCCAAAGGATCCACAATGCCTTTTAAACTAGGTCATCTTGTTTATTACCTTTTTTTGTTTGTTTTGTTTTGGTTTGGTTCATGGGACTACTTAAAAGTGTAATTATGATAAGTGTTACTGCAATTCCCCTGGGCTGAATCATCTCGGTTTATGGGTATGTTGAATGGTTTAAGATGAACCAAGCAGAAGTGTCAAGGCCAGCTCCACTCTGCTGTGTCTGTTGGGAGTTCTGAGCTTATGGATGGAGTCAGTTCCTCTGATGAGTGTCAATCCCTTGAACTCAGTTATGGAGCTGTAACAGTTCCCACCAGCTGAGAGCCTGACATTCAGACCTGAAAGACCTCTGTAACTGAAAGGTTCTGCTCTACCTTTGCTTTTCCCCACTGTGCTTTTAGAGACTCTCCATCTCTCCAGCTGATTTCCTTAAAACAAAGTTTGCAGGAGACAAACTGGAAACCATTTGGAGATATTCAAAACTCAACAGGACAAGACCCTGCTCTAACTTCAAAGCTGGCTCTAAATTTGATGTTATCCATGCTCTGAGCAGAGGGTTGGACCAAGTGACTTCTGGAGACCCCTTCCAGCCTAAATTATTCTCTGCTTCTGTATTCAGAGCCCAAACACTGATGCGTGCCCAGTTCAAGGCAATTCATAGTTTAATGTGTGGAGATGCTCACAGAACAGTTATAAGGATAAAACATCTTTGTGTTCTTCACTTGTCTCCTACCAAACAAATCTCAAAGATGACTAACAAACCAAGGTGGAGGAAGATGTCATGGTAGTCTGAAATCTTGCTAATAAAACAGAAGGCTGTTGCTAGAGTGGTTGATGTGGATGTCATGGGAAAAAACAGGCTGAAGAGAGACTAGGAAAAACGAGCTGCAGCAGATGTATTCAACAAGTCCAATAAAATAAAGAGGAGAGAAATGCAGCAGTAGTTGGAAAGTCAAGTGAGACCACAGCCACAGGTTTTAACCTATTTTGACAAAAGTGAGACAGCAAAATTCCAAAGGTAGAAGAGAAGATACCAGCACAGGCATGAATGATGTGCCAGTGGCTCTTGCAGCAGTCTGGCTGCATGAAGTCCTGACTCCAATGAAGTTAGTGGCAATTCCAAACTCAAGGGGTAGAACTGGAATTAAAACTGTAGCCCTGCTTGTGCAGGAGCAAAGCTGCTGCCCATCCGTTACTGTGTCAGCAGTAAAGAGGTCACCTAAATTCCAGACATTTGAAAACTCCAGGAAAAGTGGAATCACCAATCTGTTTGTTCTGGAAGACACTTGGTCCAGTTTGTCCCCACTCTGCCTGGCTGACAGGAGGCCAGGCACACTTTCCTAAGGACCACATTCCTGCACACACATGGGCTTGATTTGGTCACATTAGTTCCACTGTTCACTCTTTTAAAGCAACTCATAAAAAAAGCCCCATAGATTGGAGCCTGAGACACAGACATATGCAGTTTCTCTTCTGCCATTTTTGCCCATGTCCAGCTTTTCCTTTCTCCTCCATGCTCTTTTTTCTATGCTACTGTATCCAGCTCATGAGCAAGCTGCACCTCAATTGCTACTTAAGCAACCATTTTTCATCTCCTGCTTATGCTTGTATGTATAGGCCTTCATGCAGCGCAATGGCTGTAATTGAATCTTTGGGCTCCAGTGGCATTTATGAGCTCCTACAGCTACTCTGTCAACATCTGAGACACTGTCTGGACTTCCTCACTGAGCTGTAACCCTACATTCAACTGCAGTCTTGGCATTTATCATATGTCAAATCCACTCGCACTGCAACATCTCTTTTTTTCACAGCAGAAAGAGCAACTTAAGCTGAAAACCATGGGCTCTGCTTTTTGTCAGTTGAAGTAGCCAAGTCAGCAATAGCCTAGATTTTGGGGTTTAACAGCTGATTTTGAGAGCCTCCCCCATTGCATGTTCTACCCACAGACTGAACAGGGGCATCCTCTTCAGCAAATGGATGCTCAGCATCTTCCAGTAACTCATCTGTGCTACAGGTTCATCATGCCAATGCTGAGGGTCCTCAAACACTCATTAAAAAAAAAAAAAACCCACCCTCTTTTAAATTTTGTGGACATCAGTAGCAGGGGTTAACATAGTTTTGATACATGTGTGTGTTTGTGCATGTGTGTACACCCAACAACACATGGATTTTGACCAGTGTACCTTTTTCTTCCACTGCTATGGATGACAGCTCAGAGCTATGTTTTTCTCCTAAACTTCTAACCGAACCCAGTTGCCATCAAACTCTTTAGCTGGGGTTACCTTTCCCCTTCCTGGTATTTCTCTTTCTGGACTAAAAGCATTGATGAAAATGTCACTGATTCAAGCCTGAATTTAATCATGCAATCAAAAGATACCTGCTCTTTATAACCTTCTATGCAAAAGCCACCATTTTCTAGGCACTCAAACTGGCCAAAAATTAGAAACACATTTTATTGTGCTTTCCAACCATACCAGCAACAATTACAGAGCTTGTTTCCTAAGGGCTAACAATCTGCTGGGAGCATCAGCCCAGACTGCCATTAATTCCCCAGGAAATGCCCCAGGCCAAGGTTGTTATTGCTATTATAATAAATTGTTTCAATAAATAAAAACCAATCCAGGCATTAACGCTGCTGGCTTCCTGTGATGGCTTCATGCATTCAGAAACCTCAGTGGGGAGGAAAATTTCAGAGGGCCCCAGTAAAAGGTTCAGCATCAAGCATGGCCAGACAAACAGTAGGAGCAATATCTTCTAGGGAATTTACAGTTAGCCCCACAGGCTGCTGAAATCTCCTGGTAGAACAGAGGAAGCTCTCCAGGAGCCCCTTATTAATAAGGCTCAGGCCAAGCAGTCTAAAAGTCGGAATGATCTCCCCCGGGTTGTGTTTTGGAGGCCCCTTGTTAATAACCTGGCAGCAAAGCTTTGCTTGTGGAAGAAGAATAAAACAGGGATTTGTGGATGTTTCCCTCCAACTACTTTGGCCTGAATGCAATGGCAAAACTGGAGTAAGTCCCTGGTCCAAAGGGAGGCATTGGAAGCGCTCTGATACAATTTGAACATGTAATATTTATATGGCCATGAGGGACAGCTGTGGTCTCTATGACTGCAAAGACAGTTCCAGCTGTCACTGAGACTGGTAAAGTCTTTCCAAACACTTGGACAGGTTTTGGAACAGGTCCATGACAAAAAACAGGTCTGAGGTTTGCAAACTGAGATTGCATTAAAATTAAAATTAGAAACCTAATTCTATAGAGAAAATCAGTTTTCAAATTAAGGGTATCCCCAAGTCTTGCAGGACCACATTCTGAATAGATTTACTCATTTGTTCAACTGATAAATGCACACCTTGTTGATATTGTTCACTCTTTGTCCCTATTTCTGAAGACATGTTTTCAAGGTTCTAGAAGTTGGGATAAGACTAACACCCAAATGGCTTTGACACTCCTAATCATGACAATAAGTGCAAACACATTTGATGGTGAAAACCAGCATTCTTACAAAGAGGTTTTGCTTCCTGCTGTGCTGTGATTTTTTTTTCCCTCCTTGGTTGTCAATAGGAACATCCCCAACTTTTATATATCAGTCAAAAAGATAGTGGAAATAAGCACAGAGACTTTCAGTAATATCAGCACCTCCCCTCTGTGCACTGCAAAACTGTGTATGTGTGAGAGACCAAGCCTGCAGACTCTTCATCTGCAGCTGCCCTACCAAACCTGACATTTTGTGCAGAAAATATGAACGCTATTGAGCACCAAGGCAATGCCACTGTTTTGTGGGTGCTCTTCTCAGGCTAAGGGACACGCCACTACCAGGAAGCAGGAAAAGTAGTAGAGTGGATCATCTTTTCAGGAATGCACTTTAGCCAAGAAATGCCAAATTTCTGTAGCTTTTTTTTTCCTGGAGTCTGAGGGTATATACCACCCTCTGCCCCAACACTAAAATACATCTTTATCTGTTACCCCTGCCTATTTACAATTTTTTTCTTGCAGAGCCCTGTCTTGTCCCAACTCACCAGCACAGGGAAGCCCTGAATATAGCACTTTCAGTCTGCAGAGTTTACCTGAGGGATGCTTTTAGTGTTATGAAACAGAACAGTTCTTGCACTAATGTTCCCCTTTGGCACCGAGGCTGTGGTCAGGACACTGGGAAGATGTGTGAATCGTCCATCACCAGCCCTCCCTGGCCACCCAATACCCTGCTCTCCTGAGCCACTATAATGGCTTCTCTATGGACATCAACAGCTGCTGTGACTTAAGCCGCCTTCAGGGCCCCAAACTCAGACAAGCACAAAAATTCCCAAATGTTCTGGTGCTCAAAATCTGCAATATGAAAGGGGATGGCTTTGCAGTGCTCTAGTTTAATGCAGATGATATTTGTGCACTGTGACACAGCTTGTCTTTGAAGTCATAATCTAAAACCTCTCCATATTCACGTATAACTAAATCACACCAAATCCATCCTCTCCACTAAAAGCAGAGGACTAAATTGTATGTAGCAGATAAAGAAGGTTTAGAGCATTTGCTGTTTCAATCCATGGGGCAGCCATAAATTATTTTTGTAATAAATAAACTGAACATATCTATCATTGAGACTAAACACCGATCTAACAGCCTTGGTTCGGTGCACTGATAAACATGAGCAAAAAGCTCCTGAATGCATCACTGGAAAACAAAGTCATGAGGTCTGTAGTTTTACCTATTTGACATTCGGTGGATGTGAACATACCAGAAGGAGACGACATCAGAGAGAGGGCAAGGAAATCCCACAGTAAGAAGATAGTTAAAGCCATCCCTATTTACTACTTGTGCTACAGTAAAGTCGAGACGCTCCTGCCAAGACTGACACCTTATGAAGGGGATGAATTGAGGCCTTGTGCCCTACAAAACCAATGCAGGATCAAAATGTTCTGCTCTGGTAAACCTAAGTCCATGGGGCATTTTCAGCAGTCCTGAATCCTAGTTCCAACTGTCTCCAGCCATAAATCCTACTCCTGCTGCCCTTGGGGAAAATAATGTTAAAAGCATTTTATTTTACAGTAAGGTTGGAAATGGAGGCATTTTCATGTCAAAAAAGTGGACAGCTGTAGGTAAGAGGGGGGAGAAGTGCTATAGGCAGAGGATTTATTTAAAGTTTGCTATTTCTAATCTTTTGTTAGAGAAGCCTGTACAAGAAAAAAAATATCTCCTACTCCGCTATCTTTTGTGAAGAACACTACTGGCTCCACTTAAGCTTCCTGCTTCTTAAAGGTGTCACAAAATTATGGACCCTGCTGACACCATTGGACATGTAGAAGGGCACAACTTTGGATTCACCATTCATGGTCCCTTTAGAAGGACTCTCCACTAAATGTGCAGAAACACTCTTGCTAATCTATTCAGTGATTCCAAAATACAAAGCTCAAGCTAGTTGTTTCACACATCAAAAGAAGCATGGTCAGCAGGTAAAGGGAGGTGAGTCTGCCCTTCTACTGTATTCTCCTGAGTCCATACCCAGAGCGCAGCATCCAGCTCTGGAGCCCTCAGCATAGAAAAGACATGGAGCTGTTAGAGTTGGTCCAAAGGAGAGCCACAAAAATTATTAGAGGGATAGAACTGGCTGAACAATATTGCTCAAAGGGTTGTGATCAGCAGTGCAGACTCCAGTTGGAGACCTGTAACCAGAGGTGTTCCCAAGGGGTCAGCTCTGGGTCCAGTCTTATTCAACATCTTCATCAATGACCTGGATAGAATCAATGGATAGAGTGTACCCTCAGCAAGTCTGCTGATGATATGAAACTGGGAGGAGTGGCTGATACACCATAAGGCTCTGCTGCCATCCGGTGAGATCTGGAGGCCTGGGCGGAGGGAAACCTAACAAAATTTAATGAGAACAAGTGCAGAGTCCGTCACCTGGTGAGGAATAACCCTGTACACTGGTACAGGTTGGGGGTTGACCTATGGAAAGCAGCTCCATGCAGAAGGACCCTGGAGTCCCGGTGGACGATACATTATCCATAGGACAGCAACAGGCTCTTTTGGCCAAGAGAGGTTCTCCTCCCCCTCTATTCTTTCCTGATAAAGCCACATCCGGAGCATTGTGTATGGTTCTGGGCTCCTCAGTTGAAGAGAGATGAGGAAATACTAGAAAGAGTCCAACGGAGGCTGTGAGGATGACTAAGGGACCGGAACATCTCTCTTGTGAGGAAAGTCTGAGAGCCCTGGGGCTGTTTAGTCTGGAGAAGAGAAGGCTGAGAGGGGATATAATTAATGTTTACAAATCTCTGAAGGGTGGGTGTCAAGAAGATGGGGACAGCGTCATTTCAGTGGTGCCCAGTGATAGGAGGGGCAATGGTCACAAACTGGAACACAGGAAGTTCCACCCAAACACGAGGAAAATCTTCTTTACTGTGTGACAGCCTGGAACAGGCTGACCAGAGAAGTTGTGGAGTCTCCTTCTCTAGAGACTTTCAAAACCCTCCTGGACACATTCCTGTGCAACGTGCTGTGGGTGATCCTGCTTTGGCAGGGGAGTTAGACTTGATGATCTCCATGTGTCCATTCCAACCCCTACTATTCTGTGATGGAAATTCTCTGCTATGAGGACAGCCTGAGAGTTGGGATTGTTAGGACTGGAGAAGAGAAGGCTCCAGGGAGATCTTATTGCAGCCTTTCAATAAGGCAATTATTTAAGGGGGCCTATAAGAAAGACAGAGAAAGACTTTTTACCGAGGCCTGTAGTGACAGGACAAGAGGTAACAGATTAAACTGAAAGAAGGTAGATTTGGACTAGACATAAGGAAGATATTTTCTATAATGAGGGTGGTGAGACACTGGAACAGGTTTCCTAGAGAGTTGGCAGATGCTCCATTCCTGGAAACATTCCAGGTCAAGTTGGACAGGGCTCTGAGCAACCTGCTCTAGTTGCAGATGTCCCTGCTCAGTGCAGGGTGGTTGGAAGTAGATGACCTTTAAAGGTCCCTTCCAACCCAAACTATTCTATGATTCTGTGAAAGCCAAACACTTGTCTGTAGCAGCATGGTGGTAACTCAGCAAGAGCAAGAACATGGCACTAAGAATGAGTTAGTATTTAATGGATTAGCAAGACCAAATGGCACACAGACATGAAAAACTAGCTCACTATTATTAAAGTTTAAGCTATATAGACCTCAATACTCCAAAAATATCATAACTGCATTACAGTGGTGCTAGCAGACTGGCCATAGTACACAGAATTATTAACAGCCTGTAGTAAAAGAGCAACACATTAATGTTACTAGCAAGGTAATACTGCTTGGCAATAAGCATATAAACTTTTCATTAAACAAATGAAAAACACCCATAAAAATAAATAAATAAATAAATAAATACCACAGACAGTATGTCCTGTCTTGGGAGGCCAGTTTCACAGAAACCTAGGTCATCCTTCTAAGAAAACCAGCAGAGATTGGCCTAAAATATGCTGAATTAGTGTATCTGACATTACTCAGCCAGTGCTCCTCCTTTTGCGGGGTTAGATCCTCCAATTCTGTCAGCAACCCCTACTGCTGACAGGGTACCTCATGCAGTTGTGGGAGGGGAAATACTTGCACTATATCACCTGCCTCGGCTGTACTTTTTGCTATCAATGGTATTGACCCCAAGCACTTAGTAGGGTATACAATCTGTATTTCAACTTTGAAAGTGAATCTTATTAGAAGACTGCTTCTCTGCTACTTGAAAGATACACGTGGGTGAAAGATAAATCGTGATCCAAGGAAAGCTTACCCTAAACTAGATTTAAATATACAATTAAGCAGACTCTCAAGTTACTTCATCTTCACACTTCTACTGAAGATAAGCCAAATTCTCTTAAGCAGGGTAATGATCTGAGTGCTGCTTATTTCCCAAATTACAGGACAACAAGCTTGCCTCCCTAATGAGCCAGGCTTTGATCTCCAGGAAAATGGAGCATTAGGAACGATACCACATGTAAGATTACATTGTATTTAACTTCAGATGAGAGTAAATCCAGAGGAAAGCAGAGTACAGTAAACCCTGTTAAACACTGTCTGCTAGAGCTGCCCTGGTCAGGGCTTTCACAGGAGAATTTCCTGGGAGAAGGATGAGAAAAATAAACAGCTCAAAGAGGTAGCATTAGCCCCAAGTGACTGTGAAATGTAGGCTCAATTGAGGGTCTACAAAGAGCTTGTGAGAGCCCAGGGAGAAGGCAGCTGCCAGACCTACCTGTGATAAAGGCATAGGCTGCTAGGATGTTGCTGAGCAGAGCCATCTCGGTGCTAACACCCACGGGCTCCATGCTGCTGTTGAGTGCCGGCGGTTGTGTCTCATCCACAGGAAGCAGGAAGGGGGTGTTGTCTACAGGGTAGAAGGTGGCCGATCTACCTTTCTTCTTCTCTGCTTTGAAACAGAAAGGCAATGAGGAACAAAGGCATGTGCCCCTGCCCAATCCTGCCCTATCCCCACCAGATCAGCATCTACATTCAGAAATCCGGAGACACTCAACAGCAAGACACAGAAATTTGCCCCTTTTTTGGGGGCAACTAAACCTTCTCAGGTAGCTTCAGCTTAGCACATAACCTGTTTGCATCCCGGCAGCATCTTCTCTCCCCCATCTCCTGCTCTTTCATGTCACCACTTAGACACACCCACCTACACTACAGCAAATATATAATCAGGTTTCTTTTCTCTTATGTAAATGAAAGGAACCTTTATCAACAGTGGGTTCAGCTAAGCTTGTAATAAGGACTGGAAAACACAGGCAGAGCTGGCAACCCTCTGCTGGTGTCTCACTGGAGTGATCCATCCACACCTGGCAAACAGACTTGCTTTCTCTCCAGCCTTTGTGCGGAAGGGCAGACCTGAGTTTATGACTTCCTTCAGAAGCCCACTCGTATTGTGTTTCACCCAGACACCATTTCCCCTTTGGAGAGGTGAGTGAACATGGGTTAATGATTTGATTTTATTTGTTGAAGACTGGAACTAAGGAGGCAGCTAATTCCAGGAGGCTCAAAGAGACCCTTTCAGACCTTATCAGCTTGCTGTTGAGTGCTCCCTGCACCTTGATCTGCAGGCAGACACCCCCACCAGTCACAGAACACTAATTGTCTTAAACACATGAAAAAGAACAGTGCACAGGACCCAGCTCCATCACCCTTGTCATTGTTTAACTGTAGCTATTACAGTGTTTCAGGCTCCCTTGCCTGAGTGTCTGGTTCTGTCCAAAAACAAGCATCGCACTGTAAAAATCACAGACTTGCACCTCACTTCCACTTATCTGCAGGTATTAAAATCAGGAAACTGTCTCTGACAATGCCATCGGTGCCATGTAAGCAAAAGCTCTCTAACAGCAGCCACGATGTGAGATGGTCTGTGTTCCCTTGTTGCCTGACCCATCTTCCTTCCCTACAAACCTGGCAGAGTGAGACATCACATTCAGCTTCCCACTGCACGTGCCAAGAAGCAGCTCAGCCCAGGGAGGCAGTGACAGAAATGGAGGGGTGTCAAAGAGAACAGGTAATACTGGATGGAGAGGGACTGAGTGCACTGAACATGCAGGCAGCAATGCCAACTCCTAATCTGCCTCAGAGGGGAAGCAGCGGGGATGGGTGTCCAGGTGTTGCTATAAGGGATCAGCCCTGAGGAATAAGGGCACAGTTGTATCTCTGCCACTAAATAGCTGCATGGCCTTGGGAAAGCCACATATTACACCCTACCAGGGTGTTAATGACTGGCCCTGAAGCAAAGCTTTTAAACATGGGTGCCTGGGTGAGAGATCCAAAAGGGATAAAACCTCTTGCATTAGGAGAGTAGAGATCATCAGAGATCAGTTGTACAAACAGAGGCGCTGGGGCACAGAGGGTCAAGGGCACAATCAGCAGGAAATCAACAGCAAAGATCTGAAGAATCTTTTAACTAGGATATAGTCACTGATGTTCCCTCCAAACTTTCCTTTATTCTCCCTTTCTGGTAAATCTATGTCTGTACAAGTGGTGGGATTTTTTTTTCTAGCACAGTTCCTGCAAAGAAATCCATGGAAGCAGAGTAAAATTTTCATTTCTAAAAGCTGACCCTAAAACTGGATACTTCAGAGAATCTTAAGTACCACTCTGCATCTACTGAGGGAACTGATCCTGCTATTAGTGGACCTTTTAGAGTTACTCAGCTCTTCCTGTAGCATTTAAAGCTTGATGTATTTTCTCATACACAGACATCTAAGACACCCCAGGGTCAGGGGGGTGTCCGTGCAGAGATTGCAGAAGAGATGTAGGGGAAATTCTCGCCCTTCTAGGGCAGCATCTAGAAGCCAG
Source organism: Megaceryle maxima (assembly GCA_024605025.1). Lineage (NCBI taxonomy): Eukaryota > Metazoa > Chordata > Aves > Coraciiformes > Cerylidae > Megaceryle > Megaceryle maxima. Next base: position 40,801 of record JANHGN010002004.1, read on the forward strand.
GTGAATACCCCACCACATCTCAAATGGCACATTTGTATAAGTGAATCTTGCACGAGATGTCTACATACTGAGGTCTGGCTCCAAACTAGGTAATCTAAAATCCCTTTACGATCAATGAAGATGAAGGGCACCACCAGGATATAATCTCATACATATTTCATGATCGTGTCTCTCATCATCAAGAGGACTGCTGAGTTAGGTGGATCCAGGTTCCTGGCAGGACTCAGAGTTTTCTACAACTCTGTATTAAAGTCTAATTAATGTGGCTGGATGGCAGCTGCACATAGCTGGTAGGGCATGAACCTGGGGCCTCTGTGCCACGCTCTCTCACATGTCCAGTCCTATGCTAGTGACAACCCACCTGTCCCTCACTGTCAATACACTCATGGGATCTCAGTAGGACTAAGGTTTAAATTACACCTGCAGTGGAGGCTTCCATGTGCATGTGCTAAACCAGCCAGGAAAGACTTAGATGGACACCACTTCTGTTGAGTGTGGGGAATCCCTTGCAAACCATACTGTGCAATAATAGGGTATGTAGGAGACAGGGTAAAGCATAACTCTTGTCATGAGATGCAAGAAGAAACTTCTTTTTTTACTTCTGACTTGTCCAAAGAACAGATGCAATCAAACAAGTTTTTTAATGAATACTCATCTGCATACACTATACTCTGGCAAAGTGCACCACAAAACCACAGAACTGGTTTTGTCATCTGCAGGATTGTACAAGCACAGACAGGGAAAACAGAAAATGACTGGAGTTATGCAGGAGGGAGAAAACCAAACAAACAATTTCACAGGGGCCATGTGTTGCCACGCTATGTGGTTCCCTGGTCTGTCATACATTCCAGGATCATGCTAAAAGCCCCTTTCCTCTCTCCTAGCTTTGAAGACCTTGTCTATGCCTAATCAGTTCACCCACTACTGATTTTCTCTTCACCACCCTTTCTTAACTGCTCCCAGTGGTTTCAGTTTCCCTGTGCCTTTACACCAAAGCTGAGCAAAATTATTTCAGCTACCAGTAAATTTGCCCAACACCACAGTATAAGCATAGGAGAGGTTAGTCATGATACCAGACTGACTCCAGCAAATGATTTTACTAAAGAAAATAAAATGGGAAAGGAGATTACATAAATGTTCAAATATTTCCTTTTGCTATTTTTGAAACATTCTTTTAGATTTAATTTCAAAATGACATCTTTGTTTGAAAAGTGGTGCATATTTTAAAAATTATTGAATCAACAATATGAAAACTAAATGAAAGGTGTCATTTGTAGAAGTGAAATGTTTATATGAATGAAAATGAGTTCAAGATTTTTTTTCTCTTCCTTAAAAGTATCAACCAGGATCACAAAATTCATTTTGGGCTATCTCAGAATCATTGTCAATTTTTCAGTAAGGCCTCCAAACTGACAAATCTGTTATTGCTGACTCTTAATTCTCTGTGGATTAACTATCCAACCTGGGGATTAACTTTTCCAGGAGTGTAGACAGAGACAAGGTTGCTCTGACTGTTCCCACCTTAGAGCTGAATCTCTGGGAGCACAGGCTAGGAATTTCATAAGTAATGTCCCATACCATCTCCTGTACATTGGGAAACACAATGCACAAACCCTGACTAACCCAAGACATGCTCACCTGTGTTTTATCTTTATTCATGCATTATCCCTTCCTCCTACTCACCTCTCCCTGTAGATAGCTAAGATTTTACTTCATTCATAGCTCTTGACTTTGCATTTTATGAAAATAACATCATATTTCAAAGCTCAGTTGAAAACTGCTCTGTCCCCTGTGAGGCAGATCTACCATCTCTGCCCCATTTTTTCTCTTTGCTGCTGTAATAGATGGGTCTGCAAAGTATTTCTGTGATGAGCATTGTCATGCATGGCCATGATTGCTATTTCAAGCAATTATGAGTGAGTTTCAGTTCACTTCAGTCCATTGCTGGTCACACCTTGAAGTTACTCTTTCTGCCTGTGACAAGGATGGAGTTTGGAAACAATACAAAAAGACAGGTAAGGGAAGACAGAAGGGAACAGTTACCACAACACAGTTAGGTTTGGGTCTACATTGCAATAGTGATAACTACCTGGGAGAGCTCTCCCTATGTTGGAAGGAAAGACATCAGAAAGGAACACACCGTCCCCTATAACATTGGGATCAAACACTCTTGGCCGCAGTGGAAAATGTGGCTTCTGAAATCCTTGGTAATTGGTTGGTCTTGGCTGGGTTTCATGCAGAAGCTTCTTGGGAACTGAAAGAGAGGAGTAAGAAGAGCACAGATGTTAAAGTGAGTTATTTCAGCTGTTCAGAATGAGAATTATCACATTATGCTATGGGCTCAGCTGATACTTAATTATACCTTGTGCAGCCCAAACAGACACTCATTTACCACTGTGATGAATGGTCTCCAAATGCCAGCACAGAGACATTCAGTGGGAGAACACTGGAAACTGTAAAGTGATTAAGATACCATTTATTTACAATTCAGCTCTGGGACTAGACTAAGGGTCAGATTCAGACATCTTATTTAGACGCCCATCTCAGTAACTGATATACCTAGTAAGCACTGGCCTCAGCCTTAAGCTTCAGAGTGCTCCAGCTAGACACCTCTGTTCCTCCCATGATGGCAGTCTAGGCAGGATGCTCTGTAACAGTGGGGACTACACAGTATGCCTGAATCACTGTCTGTCCCCAGCCATCAAGTTGCTGGTTCAAGACTGCACATTAGAAGTTTCCGTCCACTCTGGATTCACAAAACCAGACTCTGGCAGATGCTGTTAACATGAAATCATAAAGCTTAAATCATCCACCACAGAAATAAGAAACTCCATCTGTAAGAAACCCTCCCCACCATGTGAGATCCAAACTGCACTGGTCCCCATTGGGCTTTAGGCTTGAAGTAAGCTGGGAAAGGCCCATTCTCTATTCCCACCATGCTGAGAAGGAGAGTGGAGAGTCAGCTAATCCCTGCTGCTCTCCTTGTTTCTTTGGCCACAGCATTAGCAGTATGCAGGTGAGATAGGTTAACATGTGACAGTTTTGTCAGGACATCTAGGTCTCTTCTTTGGACCAAAGCATGCCTTAGTAAGAAGAGTAGTCTCTCCTCCTTGATGTTGCAAGGCCAGCTCTTCAGCTGTATATCCAGGTAAAGAAACCAAAGTCAGCATAGTTATACCTCAGCATGCACCCACTGAAGGTGAATCCACACAGTAAACTCACTAATCTGCCCTGTAGGGACAAAGCAGCATGTCCTTTACAGAGCTGAACCAGTTCTCTGCCTCAGCCACGGCCAACACCCGAGGCTATTTCAGAGCAAAGTGCTTTTCCATACAAAAGAGAAGAAACACATATCCAGGCTGTTCTGCTCAGAAATTAGAGGAATAGAGTGATGAAATGTAAAAATAAAGATATTAAAATTTCCAGAGGAGAAAGTTATATTTCCCCATCAGTGACATATATTAATATATACATAAAACCAACATTTTGTCCCTTCAGACAACCAAGACTTTAGTGTGTTAAAGACAGACTGTTGAAAACTAGGCACGAGATCACAAGACCCACAGAAACCCCAAGAGAAGATTTCTGAGATGCTCAGCTCTCTTTTCTCCAAGTCTAACGGCAACTGCCCCTCATCCCAAACAGGCTGCCACCTCCTTGTGCCTCAGTTTCCCCACTCTCAGATGTTGATCGTGCTATCTCTCACCTCCACTCTTCACAGGGGCGTGAAGAAGCATAATTAAAAATGCAAAGCACTTTGAGATCGTTGGCACAAGCGTGAAGGAGAACTTGGAAAGCGTGCAACCCTGGAACAGAAAGGAAATTCCTGCCTGCCCCCTGCAGCTAAGCAGCTGCCAAGCTGGAGCATGAGATTTAATCACTCCCGTTAAATTTGCCTGCATAGCTACAAATATTACTGTTGGGGGAAGTGATCCAACCACCTTGTTTACATTGTGTTTGACTTGCTGTCTTTGCTGAGGCAAAGAAAATTGTAACTATATTTACTGACTGACCTCCTATATTAAGCTGCCAAGATATCAGCGCTGAAGTTCTTGCATTATTAGTAGAGTCATGCTAGGTCAGGAAACAGACATAAAACCCCACAGCTTCTGAATATCAAAGAGCTGGCACAGCACTTTCTAGTGAAACCTGAATTAGCAACTGTCCTCTGATGAGAAGGCAGCAAAAGAAACACATCCCCTGTGTAGGAACTAGACAGAAGCAAGGGGGATACCTGTGCCAGAAAAATACCAGAAAGTGTGGGGAAGTGGTGGGTAAAATAGAGATTATTCTGCAATCCAGACAGCCAGGAAGAATTGCAATTCTGGGTGCCTAATTCAAGGCACCCAAAGGGACCCAATAGTCAGAGGGCATAGGGCTTAGCACCCTTCTAAAATAAAGACACCATTAGCTGTAGCTCAGGCTGAGGACCTGAAAGGCATTTAAAAGATGCAAGTCAGTTTTCCCTTACATATTTCTCATCCAAACTGCATCCAAGCAACCTGTCATCCCATGAAGAAAATGAACTAAAAGGAACACAGAGACCTTTTTTTAGCAGATTTTGTTCAGTCTTTCTTGTTTCAGTCTTACTCTTTTACACCTCTCTGTATTTGTGGCCATCTCTGGGGCACATAAGACAGGCTGGGTAGACCTGCATCCTTCTTCGAGAAGGTGACACCACCAGACACTGAAACACTTGAGCCAAGTTGAGGAAAGAAACACCGTCTTTTCCTAAGCACACCCAGGGAACTGAACTATGGCTTTTCCACCTCAGCATCTGTGCAACCACTGCTACAAATGCTACCTACAGGACAGGGAGAGGAGTCAGAGTAGAGCAAAATCTCGCTAAATCGGCCAACAACATCCCAAGGAAGAGTAGAGATGGAGAAATATTCAGAGGGAAGCATCTAGACAGGCTATTTATTGTCAGAGCAACCTTCATAGAGTAGAATTGTGCTGTTATCCCTGTGGAATTGCTGAGGAAGTAAGATGACTACCAAGTAGGCATTGGGTACCTAAAAACTCAGGTAGCTATGAAGAGAGATTCCCAGAAGCAGGCATGTGCTTAATGGCCGTGATTAGCATGCACTTTGGTACTTTCAAAAAATCCTCAGAGGTGTTTATCTTCACTTTAGCAACTGAAGTCCTTTAAAACTCTGGAAATAACTTGGTGCAACACAGGATGTCTACATCGCATGAACTTAGGACTTTCAAGGGACTATTTTTCTCTGTGTATTCCATAAACATCTTGAGGACACTTTGCCAGGAAAAGCCTATCATGGAAAAAAATAAATAGAGTGACAGCACACAGCAAGTCTGTTCTTTTTCGAGTTTATATGATGCTAGACCAATACACAGCTTAGAAAGCTTGATTTAGAAAGACAGTAAAAATGGAAAGACTTTCCCAAGTGCAAAATACCTCACAATTTCCACTTAGCTTCTGTGTGGCAGCCAACTCCACCAGAAAGACTAAACATTTGCTTCATTTGAAATGCCCTCCTTAAATTCTCCAGAGAGGAGTGCTTCTGACACAGAGCACAGCATCAACTGAAGCAAAGTGGGAAGAAAAGTTACTTATGATCAAAACCACCAGAAAAAAATGTACCTGGGATTTTAGTATTAGCACTAAGCACAGAAATCCTGGCAGGGAAGGATTGGCACTCAGCCTGTTCCATTTAAGTCAGTAAGTTAAAGGAACTCAATCGTCAGAACAAGTGATACAAGTGGACATAAGGGGAAGAAATAGAGCTTTCAATCAAAGTGTTAACACACCTGATAGTCAGGACACCTGTACCTTAAAAATCACATGAGAAAGGAGCTGGGATCATCTGGAAGAGAGGAGATGGGTTGTTCTGAGGACCTCTGGGGACCTTTGATCTCTCAGGGGGTAGCAGTCAGCACTGAGATGTGTATCCAAATTATAAAATCCTCAGGTAAATTGGGTGGGCAGCTGAGCAGCAGAGAGATGGATGGCAAGCGATGCTCTGCCATCCACCCCAGAGTCCAACTCAGGCATCACCACATGAACTCCACATGAACCAGGACTTGATCTGGAGAGTCAGTGTCACCACTGCTGTGACACTCCATGAAGGCACCTGCAGAAGGTGTCTTAAGTTATAAAGCTTCAAAGGAGCTTTTGGATCAGCAGATTCATTCCTCTGCCATTACAAGCTTTCAAGTCTTTATATAACCTCTCTGCATCTGTGTTAAAAGCAGTCCCAGCTACCAGCTCCCACTGCTCATCTGCCTGAATCAACATCATGCTAGAAATAATTTATACCAGTTCCCAACCTAGGACTTACATTATCCATTTGCAGTGAATTAGTGGTATCAATCCCACAACAAAACCTCACCACCACTGCCTGGCAGCTTCCACCCTGCAGGAACAGGGGCAAAGGAAAATCAAAGCTGGAGTGTACTCTGACTGACAGAGCAGATCCATCAGATCTGGGTACAAGGAACCAGCAGGACAGTGTGAAAAGGCACATGCTGGTGCTGCTGACAGTATCCTTATTTGTACTTGGTGCACACTCCTTCTGCTGGGATTTTCACACAAGCACTCTCTCATGTGGCCAGAAAACTTGAGGGCTTATGAAAATAAAAAGATACTGTGCCTACAAGCTGCAAAATTCTAATTCAGAGTCCTACAAGAGAGAAAAGGCCAGCCAATACCTCACCTCTGTTCATCAAGATAATTTGCTCTGTTTTCTACTATTTTGATCTATCTGGTTTTAAACCCTCAAGTCCTGGGGGTTCAGCCAATTGCCATAAGAGATTATTTTGCAGAGGTATATTCTTCTTTCCAAGGAATTATTTTCCAATATGCTGCCAAGTGATTCAATTTAAGCACATATATTATTCCCCTAATCAAAACTTCTGACTGCTACAGCCCCCAGATTTTACAGATGGGAAATTGGCTCAACAGACTTCTAAAGTGTTTAAATATCAAAATGATTTGCCCAGAGTCTCACAGAGGGAGTCTGTGCCAAAGAAAGGAAACAAACTCAGGCTCCCTCTATTTCAGCCTTGCACTCAAACCATCCCCTTTCTTTGCTGATTTGATTATTTGGTGTTTCCTGATGCTTGCTCTAAACACACTTAAAGAATTCCACTCCCAGCAAGAATTATCCCCTGACCTCCATCTTCACTGTGTATACAGATCAGTTAGCTGGAGGGGAGATCAATGAAAGCTCAGTCTTAGAAACATACAGACAGGGGATTTGTCATTCTCTGGTTGTCTGCTATATATTCACTTATGCATTTCCAGCCCATAAGGTTTACTCTGAAAGCTCAGTATGATTAAAGCAGATCTGCAGGACCTTCAGCAAATCCTCCTGTGAGTGCTTGAAGCAGAGTGCAATATGAACTCCATCACCAACGAAAATTACAACCAGGTCTTTTATCTGGGCAGGTTTGGGCCAGGAACTGTTGATGCTCAACCTATTTTAAAAATAATAAAACACCCTACTATGAGTAAACACCCAATATAAACTACTACAGGGTTTTAGAGGTATCAGCTCCAACAGATTTTTGTTTGAGACTTGAAAATGTGCACAGCAACCAGACAGAAATGGGATCAGTCATGTTTCTGAACTATTACAAGAAAGCACTTCCTTAGCACCAATGTAAGGTATATGGCTCTCTCAAAAGTGTCTTATGTGCTGTAAAACCTAAAATCACTAAGCAGTCAGTTGACAATATCTATTAAAACAATAGACCACAAAACGTCACAATATAATCACAGAGCAAATAGGTGAAATGCCATATGTAAGAAGACTGCGCACCTGGTAACAACAATAACACCACTCTCTCAACTTGGGAGTGGAAGATGTTAATTTGATTAATAGAAGTACATTGAGGCACGGCCTATCCCCTTGTCTGTTTTGGCAAGGGTCTCAGATGTTGCCAAGGAGCAAGCTGAAACCTTTCCCGGCTGCTTGTGCCCCTGTCTAGCTCAGTGCTGGATGTGCTTATTTCAAGTAACTAAACTCCATTTGCATCATGTGACAAGAGGTTTTGCCTCTTCTCATGATCATATGTGTCGTGTCAGACATCCAAAGCCTACCTCAATTCCACTGGGCATTCCCACTTCATCTGTCAAGGGAGCCACTGCTATTTGGTCAGATATAGGTATAATCACATGATAGGAGACTATCAGATCCTACAGCTCTCAAATGTCCCCATGTGCAGTTAGGTAACCTGGGCATCCCCATGTGAAAAGCTGAGGGCACTGGACATCAACTCCATGCCTTAGCTTCAAAGCCATATCATATCTCTGTGCATCCTGTATCATATTTAGAGTAAAAGTATAGTATAGTTTATACAGAAAGTGTAAAGTGCTCCAGAAGAGACAGCAGGAGACATGAAGGGACTTTGTGCAACAGAATGGAAGTCTGAAAGGTGGGATTTGAGCAACAGGCTGTTATATAAAATCTTCATTCTCACCAAAAAAAAAAAAAAATAATAAAAAAAGCAGAGTCTTAATGAAGACAAGGAGTCAACACCTCAGTTTTCCATCTCCTTCAGTCATTCTAAAAAGGGATATTTTTCACCCAGCATCTGGCATCCTGAAACTGAGTACAAAGGCCAAGAGAAAGAACAGAGGGAGTTCCTCATCCCTCTGCAGGAGTGTTTTCTGTGTGCAGTGGTTCCAAACCACCAATAACAAGGAAGTGACTCATGCCAATTACAGTAAGTCCACTTCCAAGCACCACAGAGAAATCAAGTGAGACTGTCTGGGAAAATAGCCCTGTCATAACCAGAGCCACCTACACCTCCCCAAGCCCACACACTGCACCAGGACCCTCCTCCTCTGCCCCTCCCTTCAGATGCTGCCTGAAGCAGAAATCCATGTCTTCTGCTGGTGATTTTTGGGCTGGTGGGAAGTAGTACAAGCTGGGATGCCTGACACAACTCATACAAACTTTCAGAGCACTCTGCCAAGACTACTCCTGAGGCAGCCCAGATGCTTCACCCTTTACTGCATCTTACTACAGAACAGCTGTGCAATACAAATACAAACATAACAGAGACAACCTTTTATCTTATTTGCCCTCCACAGAAAAGCTGATGCTCATCCTTTCCCATGCAACTGCAGAGAAGTGACTTCAGAAGTGGAAGCAATCCCAGTCCAGAAACAAAGCCCATGTAAAACAAATTAGCTTAGTCTCACCGTTAGTCCCAGTGAAATCTCTTGGGGGTATATAGCCCAGAGATGTGAGAGGCTTTAGGAGATGAAAAAGGTTTAGGAAATGGTGCACCTCCAACTGAGACTCCACAGAGCAGAGACAGACAAAAGCACTGCTCCCTACCAGCCTCTCCCCATCATGCACAGGGCTACAGAACACCTTCCCCTGATTCCTCCTATTTCTGCCTGTCCAGAACCTTATTAAAAGATCCAGTTCATCTAAACTGGGACTTCAAGCCACATATGCCCTGTAGGTACCTAATGAAGAAGTCCTCCTTAAATAAGCTGTGTTCCTTAGCTCCTTGTATCATCAACAGTGAAAGGTGGGTGCCTTTGAAAGCCTCCAGGGGACATTCTGTCTACTTAAATTTAGAAGCCTAATTAGGGATAGCTAATGAATCATTATGTTACCTTTGGATTTATTCTGATGAGTGTATCTAAGTTAAAATCTTACAAACTGCTTCACATCTTTTACGCAGGGATTTTTCTTCTATCTTGAACTTTTCAAATCATGATTTGAAGCTACAAACTCCTTAATTTCTATCCAATGATGTGTGTGCTTGATCTATCCACAGGCAGTTTTCCTCCTGCTTTCATAGCCATGAAAGTCAAATGTTCTTCTTTCATCATCATAAATGTAATAACAGAATATGAAGCATCTATTGCCAGCAACTCATAAATCTCCTGCTTGATGTGGCTTTCAGTCTCCAAAGGGCACAGTGGAAACCATCACATGCACCAGTTTGCTCCCTACATGTTCTATTTGGAAAGAAAAATGGATCAAAAGGAAGAAAGTCTTGTTAGAGATACCTGCACACACGAAGAGTTTCTTTAATCTGGTAGATTTCTGCCTGCTCCCAAAGTCAGGACGGTTCTGCATTTTCACAAGATAACACATCTGTAGGAGGATGAGACTCAAGCTGAGGCTTGTCCAAATTCCAACATGCTCAGCTACACTCCCCATGGGACCTTTTGCCAGCCATAGTTGTAGGACCTCTCTGACAGTCTGGCTGCACCTACCCTCCAGCAGCCCCAGAGACTATGGCAGTAACTTTATGCACCTGAGCAGCAGTAGTGTTTTAAGGAACTGAGATGGATGTAAATCAAACCATTAGTATCAGCTCCAGGTGCTACTAATAGAAGCATGGGTAACTACTATTGGTTCTCAAATATAGAGTGAGTTCAGCTCTGTTGAATTAGAATCATGGAATTGTTTAGGTTGGAAGAGACCTTTAAGATAATTGAGTCCAACTGCTAATTTAGCACTGCCAAGTCCACCACTAAACCATGCCACTAAGCACCACACCTGTCTTTTAAATACCTCCAGGGATGGTGACTCAACCACTTCCCTGGGCAGCCTGCTCCAGTGCTTGACAACTTGAGGCCGTTCCCTCTTGCCCTAGCCCTTGTTACTCGGGAGAAAACAAGAGATCATCTTCCTTATTTCCATGTAACTCCCTTTATTTACGCACTGAGCATGGTCATAATATGACCTTTCACTTATGTAGCCTCAAGTCCAGAAGTGGCAGCAGGCAGGGGACAAAAAGCATAATTACAAGGGTGCTATGAAAGGGCTGACAGCACCTGGGAGAAGCTGCCAGTTCCCCCAGCCTAGGAAGGCTACAGCAGTAGAGTCCAAGAGTCAATTCTGGGTTTCCTTTTTTTTTTGCAGCACACAAGGATGTCTGAATCGGGGTCCTGGACTTTTATCAGTAAAGAGGAAGACACAATACAGAGAATGACACAAAAGGAGAATAAGATTAATAAGGAAGTTAGACTTATTCTTCCAGTCTTCCCTATTCCCCTATTGGGACTGCATCTATCACATACTTGCACTGGTACTTTGCAATCCAGCCCATTCATGTATGGATTTCTCAGGCATTACAGAGAATACCACTTTTTTTTGTCTCTTCAGAGGAGATTTTTATTATAGACCGTAATTTTATGCAGTGCTTTCAGTATAGTCACTCCAATTTGGATCAAAGCAGAGTAATGCTAAATTTCAGATTTTGACACAATTCCTTTATATTCTTATCATGTTCAGTCATTTTAATCAAGCATTTAACACTGCAGACCTTGACTATTTTAAATTATTTTTATAGTACCTAACAGTTGTCATTGAGTTATTTAGGCATAGTGCTTGGCAGCCAGACTTTTGTGCAGCTTATCTATTTTTCAGGAAAATATGTGACACAATATGTGGCTCCCAGGAGGGTGCTGACGGAGCAGTAAGCATTGTGTGTTCAAGTGTGGCTGATCCACAGCCAGGGCATTGCTCATGCGAAGAATTGCTCGCCAGCAAGGGAGGAGAGTCTCTGTGCTCTGGATGCCAACACATACCCAAGTGGTTTCAGCCCTGCAAGTTACCAGGAATCATCTAAGTCACAGGAACCAATTCTATACAGCCTGGGGCGAACGATACTCCCTTAAGTTTCAGTGACAGGTATACAAGCTCTGTCTGTGGAAGAGGCCCTTGGAGGTCTTTGCTATTACATAACCGAAGGCGGTAGCTGGATGACTATTATGTATCATTGTGAGCCACTGAAATGATAGCCAGGGCAAGGATATCCAAGAGAAAGTGAGGAGAAAGGGATGGAATATGAGGCCAGAGGTACTGAAAGCTCTGGAGCTGATGGGAAGCCATGTCAACCTCCACCAGGGACAGGAGAGGGATGGCAGGGAAGCAGGAGCCCAGTCAGGAAAGGAAGATACCAGGGAAGGTAAGAGTATCCACAGCTACACTGCACTGCCCAGATATTTCAAAAAAGAGTAAGAAGCCTAATGCTTCAGCATCTGAGCCAACAACTAGCCTGATACAATCCAATCATTATATTCCAAGAGCTGGGAATATAATTTCTCCTCTGAAACTGCTGACCAACTGCTGACATTTGGGAATTTCCTGTGCCCATCTCTGAAGCAGTGTCAGCCATGCTGTAGTCCACAGACCACTGGTGACCTGTAAGGCATCAGGAAAGTAATCTGGGAAAAAAAATAAATTCAAAGACAAACCAAAATGATCATCACCTGGATCTTCCTTGTGGCTTGTCTCCGTGTCTGCTGGCAGGCAGAGCCAGGAGATGCTTCCCATCAGCTCTCCTTGTCTAATTAAAAATGTTTCTAATTACAGTAGTAAACTTTACTCTGTAAAAAAAAATATTTTCTTTTTAACTAAGTGCTACTTATCTGACAGTGTGTGCTAGTTCTTTATCAGTTCATCAGCTTTTCCTCTCTGTAATCAAACAGCAGAGAACTAGTCAAGAGGCTAGAATTTTTTTCCAAAAAGTTAGCAGTGCCTGGATAACAAGAGCTGAGGAACATCATCAGAATGCAGCTGGTAACCTCTGCCATAAAAGGCAGTGACTTTGGCTGGTCATGTGGTTGACTTAGTGTGGCAATTCCCAGGATCCCGTGAGATGTCCAAACTGGAAACCCTGAACAAGGAAAGGTTACCACAGAATCGCAGAGTCACAGAATCACAGAAAGTCAGGGGCCGGAAGGGACTTTGAAAGATCATCCACCCCCTGGCAGACCAGGATCACCTAGACCAGATCACACAGGAACATGTCCAGGTGGGATTTGAGTATCTCCAGAGGGGAGACTCCACAACTCCCCTGGGCAGCCTGTTCCAGTGTCTGTCACCCTCACCATGAAAAAATTCCTCCTCATGTTTACATAGAACTTCCTATGCCTCAGCTTCCACCCATTGCCCCTCATCCTGTCATCAGACATCACTGAGAAGAGCCTGGCTCCATCCTTCTGGCACTCACTCTTTACAGATTTATAAACATTGATGAGGTCACCCCTCAGTCTCCTTTTCTCCAAGCTAAAGAGCTCCAGCTCCCTCAGTCTTTCCTCATAAGAGAGATGCTCCACTCCCTTAATCATCTTTGTGGCCCTGCACTGGACTCTCTCAAGCAATTCTATGTCCCTCAAACTCTATGTCCCCACCAGTAGCATTGGAATAAAGAACAAAAGCATATAAAGTAGCTACAGTGTTAAATGCCCTTCAGCCGTACACAGATGAATGCAGATTAATATTTACTGAACAAAACCACAATTTCGTTTCAGATTCAGAACTTAATGCAGGGATCATTGTCTCCTGTTGTTCAGAACTTGGCTGATATGAGAAGCCAGGCTGCGCTAACAGACTTGAAATCCAAGGATCTATAAACAAAGTGGCAAAATTGTTTTTAATATAAATCTGTCAATTCATATGGTCATAACCTGTGAGACGTCCTCCTTTGGGGCTGAGACTTCCTGAGCACTGTGGAAAGTTTGGGGAAAAACTCTATAGATGTGTTTGAGTTATGAGAATATTAAACCTCCCCTGTTTTTTTTTTAAGAAGTACATTTAACTGGCAGAACCTCTCTAATTTAAACTGCCAAAACCTCTCTAACACGCAGCATCAGAAAACTTCTTTGCATGGTTTAGGTATAATTTTTTTTTATTTTTTTTTTTCTGGTAGAAAAACATGTAGCATGCATCATCTTGCTTCCATGCATATCCTGGGGGATCAGTAAGGACTGTGAACTCCAACATTACTACAATTGCTACTGTGAGTAACTGCCAGTTCTGTGGAACAGCAAATTATAGTCACTTTCCTGACGCCACATAAAAGCAGATACACACCATGGAAAACAATGCCAGGGTTTTGCTTTATCCCAGCAAGGATGTTACTGAGCACCTACCCTATGCTCTTATGCAACTTGCCCTGCAGCTACTTCCACCAGCACAGTCTGGGAGCACAGGAAAAAACTATGGGAATATGCAGTGCTGGATGCTTGTGGCAGCTTTCCAGTATTTCATAATGATTTTTTCTTTTTTTAACAGAATGCAAAGTTTTTTAATCTAAATGTTTGTTTCTATTAGGCTTTGTGAAATGTTCAGCAAGGACAGTATTGCAAGCACACTAATCTGCTCTTTTCCACTCTTCACACATGTAATTAAGGTTCATTTCTATGAATATCCCTATCTCAAATGATACCTGGATTCATGCCACCTAATTGAAGGCACTTTACTGGGATGGACGTGGCTACTTCATCCTTCCATCAATAATACAGATAGACTGACTCATCTCCCAGTTTAACCACTTCAGTTAAATACCTGCATTAGTGCAAGTAAGGCTTTGCAGGACTAAGTTGCAATTATACAAGTTATATATACATATATGTAGGACATTGCTGGGCAAAAGGCTTGTTCCATTTATTCCAAAGTTAATGGAGCTGAACGATCTTGAATGAAATCCTACGCGCCAATTAGTGAAGAGATTATCCCAGGACTATTTGGGACTCTCTTGAGAACCCTTTAACAGACTAGTAAGTCTCTGACACATCCTAACTACTCACAATACTTGATTCACCAGGTTGCAACCCCAATCAAGCCCCAGGGCTGTCATTCTGGCAAGGTCAGCAATGCTCCCTTACTAGTGGCCTTTGCAAGGTATGGTTCAGTTCCTGCCTGTTTGGGTAGCAAGGCCCATCAACTGCCATCTCTCCTACCTCACTGTTCAAAATGACTGAATTCAGTCTGTTAAAAAGTGTAAATGGAGATGCATCTTAATCTGCCATGCGTTTAAAAGTGTTTCATATTATTATATTCCCTAGGAAATGCAGGTTGTTAGCTCACAGCCAAGGACCTCACTTCATACTGTAGGATCTCTATTTTCAGGCTTTCTTTTTGAGACTCTTAGACCAAAAAAAAAAAAAAAAACCAAACACTTTTAACACATACTTTTGCTGCTGGTAACTTGAACCAAGTGCAGATCTTTTATCTGGCACACACTGAATTTAAGTTGCCACTTCTTTCAAGTAGAATATAATGCTCTGTACCACAGTATTTGTTCCCTCTACTGCCTATCTTGAGCCCACTAACCCTGATATCTTATCATCAGATGAAAGGATTAATCCAACACAAAGAGACTATGACCATCTTTTGAACAAGTTAACCTCTAACAAACAAATTTCCAGGAGGTGGTATAGACAGGGATGGTTTATGAGGCCCTGTAAACAGCAAAGAAACTCACAAATACAGTCCCTCAAAGTATTTCTGTCCCATGCTGGGATGACCCCTGTTCATAACAACAGAGATACTGCCCACCTCCCTAAGGACACATAGAATACCAGGCTGGAAACATGCTGCAGGATTTGTTTGGCTCACAAATAAGAGTGGCCATTCCTTCAAAGGAAACTGAAACCTTATCAATACAACTGCACAAGATAAAATCTACCTCACAGCCTGTCTGGATTACAGTGACAAGATGTTATTAGTTGCATTTCCAATAACCATCCATGTTACTTAAAATCTGAAGTAATATACCTTAATTACTTTAACTCTAATAACTGCATGGGATCATAACAGAGGAGAAAAATAGTTGTTAACTTGTTGACTGCCAGATGCAGACTGCTGATAGGAGATATATCAGATATTAAAGCATTAAGACTGACCTCAGCCTGGCAGGAGAGGGCTGTGATTCATGCCCATGACTCCTAGACACAGCACGAGTACAAACAAAAAATTGAACAAAGATCAAAGCACTAGCTGTTTCAGTGCAATAAGGCAGGAGATTAATCTCTCGTTTACTCTCAGATAAACCTCCTTCCTAACTTTCTCCCAGTTCAGCAGGAACTTCAGCAAGTCCAATGCAGAAATCTGTTACATTGCCACCTTGTTTACACCTCTACTATCCCATTAAATTTATTGTGGTGGAGGGTGAGAACTGGCCACTATTCTGCTTCATCAGAGCTTTCCATCTTTGAGTTGCTTCAGACTCTTCTCTGTGAAAAACAAAGAACCTATTTGAAAAAGCTGTATTAAAAAACTCTTGCATGGAAGCTATTTTCTTCACCCTTGAGCAAATAATTCACTTCCAATTATGTTCCAGGTATGGGAAGTCTAAGACACATAGAGTTCAAAGTAGGGTACATTGTGAAAGAGGCACACTCTAATTAAAAACATAGTATGCAGAAGAAATGTCATCTTTGTGCTTGTACAGCATTCAGTGCAAAGTACTGACTGCCCAATTTCCCAAGAGCAATGCAAGCTTTGGAGGCACCTAAGTACAGAATTGCAGCCAAGTTTCACAGAGCTGGAAATAAAAACTTATCATCAGTCTAGTCTCCATGTAGCTGGCTGATAAAAGGAGTGAAACGTCTGCAACATTATTCAAGCTTGGGCATCTAATGAAATGTATGAGCAGTAACTCTAATGTATCACCCACAAACAGCTTCCCAGACTCGTTCAAGAGGAATCACAGCAGTCTGCAAAGCAGGGTCTTCCACCACTATTCACATAGCTTATATCACACAGTAAATCTATGGTCGCAGCACAGAAAGGACAGAGGTGAGACAAATAGTCAGACGGGCTCTTCCTGGCTTCAGAGTCTGAGACCCAGCTTGCCTGCTTCCCTGTCGGCCATGCAGGCAATGAAGTGGTTGGTGCTGTTTTCTGTGCATGAAGATGATGTCTACCCTCAGGTTATTCATTTCTGCTGTCATCTTCAGAGACAGAAAGGATTCTTCTTCCCCAGTGGGGGCCTGATGTCATATGAGGATGTCTTCTGTTTACCTTCTTCTAAAAGGTCAAAGACTAAGTATAAAATATTCATGGTTATCTTCAGGCAACAAGCACCTGGCTATGGAGGACAAGGGAGGCTGTGATCTGGAAAGGAATTTACACATAGGAGGGATGACCTGAGCCTCATCAGCAGATGCTGACCTTCATTCAGAGGGTGCCTGAAGTGATGAGGAAACCTGGGAGGGTAAACATGTGAGGTCCTTACAGTGTTCTGTTTAGACCCATGAAGATACTGGGGTAGATAAAGATCATCTGATCTTTGGTACCATTGCAAAAACACAAGGAGCATTAGCCACCACTCTTACACATCCTGAAAGAAGTAAACTGTGGTTTCTCTGATGCAAGGAAATTAAACACACCATTTACCTGGTACAGTGAAACAGCCTTCATCCCATTAAATTCTCTTAGCATTCAAAACAGGGATGCTCCATACAAACTTCCTTCTGGGAATAATGTGTGGCCCATGCTAACTTCTAAGCCATGCCAGCATCATGCAACACCAAATACCATTTCTGCAACTTAGCAGGACAGTCCATCGAGTTCCAGTGTCAGGAGCACCTGGGCCTTGGCACTATTTTGTTCATCACTGCAGACATACTTAGTTAAGTCCAGAGGTCAAATGCAGAAGACTAAGCAGCTGTCCTACCTTGGGAGGTCAGTACTTCTCCTCAGGGATCAAAGCATCTGGGACGTGAAATCACAGGTCTGTAGCAGCACAACAAATATGGGACCCTATGACCTGGAGATGTGTCAAGATGAGAACGAGCTGGATCTACTGCCCATCTGCAGCAAAGGAAGCCCTCTGGAACAGCATCCAGACATGGGGCCCATAACACATATTCAGCTCAGGGATGTTATCAGCTGTGTGTTATAGGAACAGACAGCCCTCTAGAAACATTGAATGCTGAAATGCTCCACAGGAAAATAAGACAGCTGAACAAATTCACCCGCCCTCCCCCAAACTGTCCTCGCACGTGTGTTCCAGCCATGCCTATAGCAAAAAAGGTGATTTGTACAGAGGTACCTGCCTCCAACAGACCGTCTGTGCTGCACCATCTGCCCTCATGGAGCAGTATACAGCCCTTCAACATGTCGGAGCTACACAGAGAGCTGTGCTCAGGCTTCACTGAGAATGAGAAAAGACTGAACTCAGACAGCCCAAGCTGAACACTCTTATCAAACTCCTTTATTAGCACAGCGCAGAGCTGCTACTGCCCAGAAACAGGAAAGTAGAATATTACTGCATCTTTCCCTAATGTTCCTCCTTTCCCTTTAAACACAAAGAACAAAAAGGTTGTGTTCGAGAGTCCAGCAGGCTCATGTGATTGTAAAAGGATATTACAGTGGGCACCTCATCCGTCAAAGAGACCAGCAGGGTTTAAGGGAGAGATGGTGGGATAAAATAGTCTCTCGGGCCAAATTCAAGACATAAATGTTGCTCTTTTTTTTATGTCAAAGGGAAGTCTTTTGACTTTTAATCTTTCCATATTTCAATTAAATGATAAAAATGACAGAGAGCTAAAATAGATGATAGATGCACAGCTAACCTCCCCCATGTTCTTGGGTTCCTGAGATTTCTCCCTTAAATACCATTACAGCCACTCTGTAAAGTTAGAGTGGGACTCACTCTGAAGTCATGCCCGTATCAATCATTTGATTTAATGAGCTATCCAAACAGTGTTTCCCATCGGTGGTTTTCTCCAGTCATGGCTGTGCTAGAACCAACTGCAGAGATAAAAGATAACTTCCTATGTGGAAACTCTCCTCCCCCAGTGATTCCCATCTAGGCAAGGCTTTAGACCCAATGAATCATGATTGCGTCTTTGCAAAAACATGATGGTGTAGTCTGATATTAAAACTCCTTTTCCCTCTCTAATTTGACTGACTAAAAACAAAAGTCCATTTTCCGATTGAGCTCTCTCAGCCCAGTACCTCCAGCTATTTAAAGAAGAACATCTCTTACAGGCATGTTTTGCATTTATTTATTCTCTTGTTCTTCTATTGGTATTTATTAGGTTTTCTTCCAGAAAGGAAGACCCTGATTGCACTATCAGGAAAACCAACAAAAGAAACAGTCTTAGAGAAATAAGTCCACATCAGCATTGAGCATGTGAAGCCAGAGACACAGCTCTGGCAAGCTGATCACCCACAGATGAGACAAGCTGCATCTCTTCATTCCTATAACAACCAGAGGTTCACAAGCAATGCAGCTCTCTTGAGACAGAAACCTTTCACCCAACCTAAATACAGGTATCTCCCTTCCCTGGGTGACAAGCTTGCCATAGCTTTGCTCCCAGGTCCAGCTCCAACTTTGGAGAACACAAACTCCTCCTAGAAATAATTCTAATGGATGTCTTGCTCCTGGACACTTTGACTTAGAGCTCAATAGGAGGTCTTACACTGGCTTCTGATAGTGCTGGCACTTGCGCACAGACGGACACAAGCCACCATGAGTGATGGGCTGTCAGGAAGGGGATTAAAAGCTGGCTGTGCAACTAGTCTTGAATCCAGCCTTCTTCTGCCTACTTTGTTCTGTGTGCTCCACCTTTAACATTAATTGCAGCACAGAGCTGTGGAAATGCTGCTGATAAATGTGGGGCTTAATCAGACAAAGCAAAATTAATTAATTAAGGATCATTTTCTTTTTACAAATTGAGAGAAAATTCAAAACATTTGTGCCCTTCTGCATTCACAGGGTGGAAGTAACCACTCTGGAATTTGAATAGAGTTAGCTGAGGTTTCTGACTGCTG
The DNA here is from genome assembly GCA_024605025.1 of Megaceryle maxima. Lineage (NCBI taxonomy): Eukaryota > Metazoa > Chordata > Aves > Coraciiformes > Cerylidae > Megaceryle > Megaceryle maxima. The sequence goes on from JANHGN010002004.1 coordinate 60,312, forward strand.
GGCCAGTGTGAATGAGACCGTGTCCTGGCCTCCTGGGAGGAATGTTTGGACACAGGAATTGTTCTTTTCCCTGTGTGGACACAATCAGTCAGCTGGCCATATAACAGGCATCAGCAGATTGGGGTTCAAGCACTGCACAGATGTCAGTCAAAAATTATGCAGAAAAGGCAGAAGATGATGTCCGAGTGCTGAATTGTGTGAAATGAATATTCTACCCTTGTTTCAGTAGTCAGTAGGAAAAGTCATTACAAACAACACTAATGGGAAGATTCGTTGACCGTCACAGTTTACAAGACAAAGACATAATGAATGATACCTCTTCTCTCGGTCAGTATAATGCTGACATCCAGAGGTGGTCCTTCTCAAACAAGCTCATGACAGGCAGGTGACTTGTGAAGGAAGTTTGCATAGTTGAGCCTGCATCATTTCAGCAGATAACCAGAGCACATCCACCCCAGGCTACAGTGCTGTCAGCTCCACCACTCTCATCAGTCCCCACTAGTAAGCCAAATGCTGAAGGCAATAATGTGTTTACAGACCTGTCCTATGTGTCTGCCTGCAACAGAATTGAAGAGTCTAGTAGAGGATATAACTCAGTGCTAATAAAAAACAAAGTACATTTGATTTGCATATTAGATTCAAATATCTGAGTGCCATACAAGCATTACCATCAAATCTGACTGGATGAAAGCAATCCATTGTCAAGGCAAAAACATTTCCTTTTAAAGTCTTCAAACAGCCTTGGTCCATAACAATTGCCATCTGTTTCTCCTCAAAAATGAACCCAACCAAAATGTTTCCCAAGTAGCACAGTAGATTAAGTACATGGGCATGTTCAGCCCAGCCACCAGGCCCAAGGGGTGCACTGGGCTCACACCACAAGCATGGCCAGCTTTCAGAGCAAACACAAGACAACGGGAGATGGGGTTAGAGCTCACACCCAGTCTGTGTGGATACTCTAAAATGCATAGCTGATCATCTGGCCAAAGCCCCGGGAGCACTGCAGGGAGCTTTTTTCATGAGTTTAGAAGAAGGTTTGAACATCAGATTTCTAGTGTGAGTCACTAACTGCTGCATCAGTACCGGCTTCACCCAGGTAAGGTGTTGTCTCCCCAGGATGGAACTCCAGAGCTTCCTACAGAGCTCACTTGAATGGTCCTCCTAGAACTGAGGTCTGTGGTCTGCTGGGACTGCTGCTTTAGGTCCACAAGCTACACTTCTCCTTGCAAACTAATGAGGCCCAGGGCACTGGTCCAAGCACTAGCAAATGATCATTTGTACTCTTTAAATGTTAACATAGTCCGTGACAAAAACTTGGTGCATGTCATCTAGCCCTCTCCTGGTCATGGATGGCCATGGATCGTTGCCCTCAGGCTGCTGGGATACGTGTGACTGACCTGTTTTGAAGGAAAAGCATCTGGCTAGATGCAAGTCCTGCTATACCACTTGCCCCTAAAACCAGGGATGCTTTGGCACATTTCATTTCCCAGCACAGGTGTGACTCCTGTGCTCTGAGCAGTGCCCTTTCATCACCATTCATTAACACCTAACTCAAGAAGTTTTGGTAAAGAGTAAGACCCCCAGTGCACATGCTCATACCTTCTCATTTGCACGAGAGAGCAAGCCAGAGTCCTGAGAAATGTCTTGTGCTGTAGAGTGAAGCCATCTGGAAAGTAAGGCTTTCCACTCCACGCTTTGCCTACGCAGCCAAAAATCACATGTGGGTAGCGTCAACAAAAAAACAAACGTCTTCTCCTGTCCTGCCTCAAGTTCTGTGTGAAAACAAATGACCTCCATCATGTTTGGAAACCTCATATTTCAAGGTAGACTTTTGTGCTTCAGGAAAAAATATCCCAAAGTGAAAGAGCAGTGTTAGCTTCTGGTATTGCTGAGAGAAGCCCAAGGAGAGATCTGCTGGTAAATAGTCAGAAGAGCAGCACAGCAAATCCTGGCCCTATGAAAAAACACACTACATGGTTTTAGGCAAGTCACTAGATTGACCTGAGGCAATTGCAAAATAAAGTTCAGCGTCATGGAGTAACAGGGGTGAAAAAGACTTTCCAGGATCACCTAGTCTACCCTTCTGGTCTCATAGCTGGATCCAATCTAGTTTGCTTTTAAAACCCCTCAATGATGTAGACCTCACGGTTAACTTTCAGAGTCTTCCAGAACTTCCCTCTTTTCACCACTATAATATTTTTTTCAAATACAGAACTCAAATTTCCTTTGCTAAAACTTAGGTTCTTACCCTCCCCAACAAGGCGATTCAGAATAGGCAGTCCCACTCACCTCTGCCACAGCCTCTTCTGTATCTGAAAACTAACCTACTATCTTCCCAGACTTGTCTTTTTAGGCTAAATGACTTTAAATTAGGATTCATATTACAATTGTACCCAAAGGCAAAACCAAATCTGAGGTCCTCCCTAGTACCACACAAATACAGTTTAAGAGTCCCTGCTCAAAATGCTTATAATCAACACAGAAAAGAAAGTAAAATGGTCAAAGAAAGAGATTGTTCCTATTTTAAAGGTAGGAGCTTGGTACAGATAGACACATATTTAGCCTTTTCAAGAACTCCCATAACTGCAAAGGAGTTTATAGGGGGCTTAGTAGCTAACAAAATTATTGCATTTGAAAATGTGGTTATTTCTGCTTCTACTGAGCTGCTAGATAAACTGTTTTGGAATACAACCTGAAGATGTACGAAAGTTTGTGACAGAGCTGGGGAACACAAACCAGATCCTCAAAGTCCCCCTCCAAAAACCTAATCTAAACACCATTCTTCCTTGTAGGGGAAGCAGTGAGGATTAATTATATTTTTCAAAGCTCTCCAAAGATAGTATTTTTTCTAGAGGAGCTCGAGACAAAATTATCGTTACTTCCTTGAAACACTTACATGAACCCTCCTTTTCAGGACAAACTGAAACAATGAATACAAGTTTAAAAGATTCTGCACATCAAATTTACTGTACATGCAAATTTCCTTCAGACAGAGCCATTATTAATTGCCTGAATGGCCACATTTAGGATTTTCTAAAAATGCCTTCCGCGTTTGTGTGTGCATTCCCTATCATCCATATGCTTCACTGAGCCATCACTCACCGTGTTAATTCATTCCTTTTGACATTAAAGCATGCATAAATTTCCTGCTTGTTGCAATTTTATGCTTTAGCAACATTTTGCATGCCCTGCACTGCCACAGATTCAAATTTAAAATAGCTCACACAGTAGAGGAGGGTATAGTTCCAGCATATCCACAGGGTATCAGAGACATTAAGCCAGTCAGGAAGGACTACAATATTAGAAAATTAGCAGACCCTGAATATATTGTAATAAATGCAAAGTTAATGGTAACAACTTCAAAAAATAATAACCCCAGGAACAGAATGCCTCTGAAGAAACACAAACACTACATGGTTTGATTTTGTGTCAGGGTAGGAAGTTGCATGTGAGGATGGAGTTAGACAAACAATTTGATGAAAAAATATGGTCCTAAAAGAGCTTTGGGGGAAGCAATAAATCTTGAATTGTTCAGATATAAAACATATCCTCCAACTGGAAAATCTGTTTGGGGGCAGTTAGCTACAGAGCATGCTTGGGTTGATGACCTCTGTTTGTTTGTGCCCACATAACTATGGCAGTAAATCATCACTCAGCACAGCAGAAAGGCAGGAGTCAAGTCAAATTGCACCTAAAGAATGGAGGAGCTGCAGTACACTGGCAACAGCAGCACTGGAAAAACACACAGAGGTCACAGAGGATAAGGAATCACACAAAGTGGTTGGAGTTGGAATGACCTCTGGAGATCATCTAGTCCATGCCCCCTCTACTAAAGCAGGTTCACCCAGAGCAGGTTGCACAGGAACTCATCCAGAATATGCACTGCAATGCTCTGACCATGGCATCTTACTTGAAGACATAAAAAGAGAGGAGTACTTTAGGGGCAGGGTGCGTTGCCTCTCCTTTGAGGCATGGGTGAGACTGAAACTGGAATGTCATGTATAATTCAGGCAGTCCATTTGTTTTAACTTGACAAAAAGATAGAAGAAGCAGAGGTGAGGCAGTGGTGTGATTTAAGACCTGAAAAAAAAAGCTTTTTGCTGGAAAATAGAAAGTGAATGAAGTTTAGTGTATCAACATGGAGCCTGTGAAAGACGATTTGACTTAATGTATTAAGAGAAAGAAACCAACAGCTTCCAGGGGACACTTGGTCTAGCAGAGGGAGTCATAACAAGAACCTCTATCTGGACACATCCCAGATTAGAGACACAGTGCAAATCTTGAAGAGTCAGGATTACTAATTTTTACTATCACTGCCATGGGTGACTTGTCCTGCCTGCAAGTTCTCCAAAGTAGGTCTGAACCCCAAGATGGGATGTGTTTATTGTACTGAGTTTAGTATAAAAGCAACTGGATATGGTGTAATAACACATACTACATCATGCCAGATGATCCCATGATCCCTTCTGGCTTTTAAACTCTGTGAATGAACCTGTGACCTTTATAAAACACTGGCAGCACTGGAGAAAATATTTAAATGTATGCGCAATGATTTTCCCATTATGCTAAAACATGCATCTGCAACGCTGTTTCTATGAACACTCAACCTTGTGTTTTTCCAAACATGGCCTATACTCCTATACTTTCAGCTCCTGCGTTACTGCTCCCATTTATTTGCAGACTAAGTAGTATTTCCCGTGATCTCAGCAGCACCAGACTCCTTTCTTTCTGCCAAAATTGCCTGGTCACCTCCCAGCTCTTCCCCACATACTCGTGCAGACAACACTTTTCCTTCTCCTGTTTTCCCTGACTGGTGTCCCTCTTGCTGTCTCTGAGGATTCTCCCAAATAAGACATCACTTCTTAAATTCTCTGTCTTGCTTTGGGCCAGTCCCCCAGGATATAGCTTTCTCTGAATACACAGAATCAAAGAATCACAGAATGGCAGGGGTTGCAAGGGACCTCTGGAAATCATCAAGTCCACCCTGCCAGAGCGGGATCAGCCACAGCACAGGAATGTGTCCAGGAGGGCTTTGAAAGTCTCTAGAGAAGGAGACTCCACAACCTAGAAGGAGACTCCACACTGTCTCTGGGCAGCCTGTTCCAGGCTCTGTCACCCTCACAGTAAAGAAGATTTTCCTCGTGTTCAGGTGGAACTTCCTGTGTTCCAGTTTGTGACCATTGCCCCTCCTATCACTGGGCACCACTGAAATGACGCTGTCCCCA